>OX333076.1:42806921-42837577 GCA_946863875.1 Alloplasta piceator | reverse complement strand
TGCATTAGTAATTTTTTATTTATTTATTACTTTTTCCAAAACTAATACAACATTTCTCCACAAATTATTGATTTTTTTTTGTTATTTAGCAATATCTTTCTCGCTAATTACTAATTCTCGGAAAAAATTAGTAACATGTTACTGCTAATTACTAATGTTACAAAAAAAATTAGTAATATTTTTTTGCTAATTATTAATTTTTTGAAAAAATTGGATAATAAAAATATATAGATTTTGTTGCCGATCACTGTCTGGGGGTTGATGGGGGAAGGGAGACAATATGGACACTATACAAAATTCTAGAAAAAAAAAGAAATTTATAAAATTAGAAAATGAGAGAACTATCGCTAGTTAATGAATTATCAGATTAATCATAAAAAATTATTGAAGAAAAATAAAAAATCAGAAAATTAGTGAACCTCATTTGTTAATTATCAAATCAGGAACGAAATCAGCCGACAGCTACTAATTTTTTAGACCCATAACACACTTGTCAGTACGACGAGGATCTCTGGGGGTTGATAGGGAAGGGAGGGCCAAATGAAGACAAAAGAGACATCACAAAAAATTATAGAAAACAAAATCTAAAAATCCAAAAACGAGGGAATCATCATCTTAATTGGCGTAGATAAACCAGAACAAAAACTCACCCACGCAAAATCAGATCTAGATTTCGCTATTTTCTTGACAATTGCCCATCGGGAGTTGGATTTTTTTTTCAAATTGTCAATTTCAAGGCAAAACAATATACCGGGGACAAAATAGCCCCCTCCATAATCGTAAAAAAACTACATAATGCAAATACGATTAAAATTGAATTTCGTGAAAAATTTAATTGTCTAAAAATGCCAAGCAGCTTGGCCCAAGTATCCTAGCAAGACGATGCTAAGCCTAGAAGCTAGGAAAATCTTTTTTTCAAATTTTTTCCTTTATTCGAATTTTGGATAAAAAATCTTGATGTCCATTTTGCCCCCGAGAATTATTTCACTTCGACGCGCAATCTAATTTATAAAAACGTAGTTTCGAGATGGAAAAGCAACGAGTAAAAACTATAAACGTCCTAGCTGCATCATAATACTGTCCACTCTGACCCCCAATACCCGACAAAAGTTGCGGGCAATATTTGCGAGAAACTTCAACGAGGAACTTCGACCAACAAACACGATGGTTCACGTGGCACGCATGAGAGTATATTTAACGTGGTCTGGCTCTCGACGTTGGTGCTCATCGAGCGAGGTTTTCGGGTTAGCCCACAACTCACCGGCCCTTATAATTTAGCGTCCAGTTATATTCGTCGGCGGTCGCTATCGCACGTATAACGCTTTATTAGAAGCCCTTCTTCACCCAAACTCGAGGGACCTCGCGACTTCCAAGCTCGGGTTAACTATTTTATTACAAGTTCATAAATATTCCCATTAAAGAAGCTCCCTTCTCATCAGGGGCGTTTTTTCTTCGGCGGCGTCGCTTCGAGATTCAGCGACTTTGTGGCTTCTCAACTCGGCCAAGGGACATTCATGACCCTTCTCTTCATTCTCTATTCTTCCTTCACTTCCTCCGCTAAATTGCAACCTCCCAGAAACAGTGAGAAGAGTCTCGTGGCGAAAACCTTTTCGCCTTCGAAGCGCGTTTCCCTGTCCCCTGGTTTTCCCCATAATTGATAACACATTGGACCCTTGTCCTCGTGTGCGGCTAAGTGAAATTCTTGTGAAGTTTAATTTGATTATATGAGCCACGGCGTCGGGGCGATTAATCGCCGAGATCGGGATAGCTCTCCAGATCGGGAACTCCAACCCCCAGAAGCTTCCTTCCTTCCTTCCTTCCTACCCTTCTTCCTGGTACGTTTACCCTTCGCTGCAAAAGAGAAGCAACCAAGAAGCTCCGTTTGTCTTACGTATAACCGGAGTCATATATCGATTCTTCGTAACCAAACTCCCGGCTCTGGGTATTCCCTCAGAGAAAACTTAGGCTTCTGGGGGTGTGTCCTAGTCCCAGAGCTTTCCTTCCTCTTCCTCCTCCACCGAGTTTCCTGGGGCTTCATTCCCTCGGCTATATTCTCGCTCTCGTCTCTGTCTATCGACCTTCCTCTCTCTCCTTTCCTCCCTGTGTCCTCAATTCCAATCGAAAGCCATGCGAAACTTTTGGTTTCTCCAGCTTTTCCCTCGCCTTATTCTCAAAACGCCACTTTTAGAATCATTGAAAAACGAACAGTCGCGGATTGAGTGCTTCGCGTTACCCCGAAGACCGCGTTCAACCCTTTTTTGGAGGATATCGTACCAAATCCACCAACCTTTCTGGATCGTGAATTAAACGCTCGTTTTTCCAGGGAAACGTTTCATTTGGATTACATGCATTATGTATGGGGAAATGGGGGTCGGGGGGAAGAACCTCTTGGGAAACGATAGCGTCGAACCTTTTTGATATTCAACGTTCTGCTCGGGATAGACAGAGATCAGTTCTTCAGGAACCAGTTTTTATCCCGAGCTTTTTGGCTTCTGGAATGAAAATTTCAGGATCAGGATCATTGTGATCATCTCGATGAAGTTCCCATCGAGATAAACCTTTGACTAGCTTTTCGATTGTTCTCCGGAAGTGTCGGAATATTAGGAAATTGGCCAGGAGAGGTCTGGAGAGAGAGGAAGAGCAGAAATATCACGAAATCGTACTTTAACCAACCATTAAGATCGATAAATCACAATAATAACCGCGGTACCTTTTCCTGATAATTCCACTCGCTCTCCGCCATACTTAAGTATAACGTTGAATACTATTTAGAAGTCTGCTGGGAGAAATTAGTTGCCCGGTTACGCTCGTTGATCGTGAGTCTGCTCTGAGAAAGGGGAAACTGTGAGTTTCCCTGTTTTCACACTCGTGGGACAGAAAATTATGGAATTTTCCAAGTGTCCTCTGGCAAAGAGCAGGAATATCGTTGAAATTTTCTCATCGTAAAACGTACAATTGTCATTGGAGATTGGATCTCAATGGTCTCCGATCGATTTTGAAATTTTTTTTTTCTATGGTTTTTTAAAAAATCAACGGTCAAATTAAAAATATTGGCGAAATGACTAATATTGAGCGTGACTTTTACAGCTCAATATACCCACAAAATCCCGGTAAAGTTTCAATTTGATCTATCGAACGCTTTTTTTGTTTCGAGCCATCAAAATAAAAAATAAAATAAAAGCATCTTGTTTCTGCCCCTAAACGTCATAAACATTATTAAAGTGGAAAACAATTTTTTTTTGGCTTTTTTTCACATTTTTATCGCAAACAGCGTTTAAATGTACAGAAAAAAAAATTGTTGAAGAATTTTCGATTTTTTTTTTTTAATTTTGTTGATTTTTTTTTCTTACATAAATTTAAACGCTGTTTGCGATAAAAATGTGAAAAAAGCTCAAAATTTTTATTTTTCCGTTTAATAATGATTATGAAGTGTTTAGGGGCAATAAACATAATCCTTGAATTTTTTTGAAAAAAAAATTTCAAAAAAATAAAAATAAGAAATTCGAAATTTTTTTTGATTTTTTTTTTCATAAATTTAAACGCTGTTTGCGATAAAAATGGGGGAAATGCTCGAAAAAAAATTGTTTTTTTAATTTTCATAATGATTTTGAAGTGTTAAAGGGCAATGAACATGATCCTTTAATTTTTTTCAAAAATTTGATTGCTTGAAACAAGAAAAACCGTTCGATAGATCAAATTGAAACTTTACAAGGATTTTGTGGGTATATTGAGCTGTAAAAGTCACGCTCAACATTAGAAAAAAAAATTCTCAAAAATTACAGCAAAAACAAAAACGATACAAATTTGCCAAATTTTTTTTTCTTGGTATTTCTCATAATTGCGTGAAACCTGTAGCTTTGAAATTTTTTTTGCTAAAAGATCTGAAAACTAGAAACTTCAAGCTTCAAAGTGCTTTTTTTAAGACCTCGATATGACCATTTTTCACTGGCATTGTTAAAAACCACTAAAAATTTGGGAAAATTTTTTGATCCTTTAATTTTTTCCAGTAGTGTATTTCGAGGCAACATTTTCAAGCTGATTAACGAGGCGAATCTTGCTTTAGGCGTTAATCCTTAAGGACGTCACTCGTGAATCGTTGGACGTTGAAACTTTGTTGGTCTTAATTAGCGTGGAAAAAATGTACGAAGGAGAGATAAATTACCGTCGTGGGGGAAGAAAAATAAGAAATAAAAAATAAGAGAGCATCTTAAACAGGAAAGAGTTGAGAACTTGATTTAAAATTCTCTTCGTTCGATCAACAACTTCCGGAGGCAATCTCTTACATCGGATGTAATACTGGCGAAAATGGGTAAGCGTGGATTTTTTTTTTATGTTTACTAAATTCCAAGGTGAGACGCGAATGAATAATGGCGGCAATTTGTCATGAAAGGAGACTCCGACATTTTTGTTTTATAGTCCTTCAGGACTTCTCACATCCGCTGCCACGAAAATTTGGCTAGGAGAAAGAAATATTCACGGGCAATGGAGACGATCCACTTGGTTGAAATGACTCTTGCGGTCTTATAACCTTCCTCTTTCTTCTCCTCCTCTCTTCAGCCTTCTCATCCCTCTCCTCTTTTTAATGCCATTATTTCGCCGAGTACCTTTCCCTCCATATTAAATCTATTGTTATGCTCGTTCATAATTACAATTTCACTTTGCTCCGCTGTGAAATATATCGCGATATTCATTGCTTCCGGGCGCTCGTTCTCGTTATATTCGCGGCAAAGAAGGATGTTTACCCAGGTAACTCTTAGCGAGGAAGCAACTTTGCCCGAACAAATCTTTCGAAGCACACAAACAGCCCTGCACATACACAAAGTTTACCCCGAGATAACGTTCGTTTCTCGAGTGTACAGTTACTTATTCTTCACTACCAACCTTGGGCGGAAGTTTCGAAGGTACGAGGCTCTTTCCGGAGCATTTCTCATGGATTTCCTTTATTCTTTGGATCAGCTCGAAGATCAAAAAGCAATTTCGATGAGAAGATGTGCGAATTGAAAATTTGCTTGTTGTTTCTTTGTGCTTGTCATGGGCTTCTTGTTTCTTTTGCAAAATTCAGGGAAATTGTGTGGCGATGGCAAAATACGAATTTATAGAATCTGCAACGCTCGAAGGTTTTGCGAGGAATATTATGAGAATTAAGGGTTGTTCAGTCCAAATTTTTGAGTAGATTAAAAGGCGACGTTTGAACAATATTTTATAAAATTTCCATAAAAAAATTTGGAAAATTCTTCTACCTCTTACTTTCGATTCAAAACATTGCAGGGATAATTTGATTATCAACAATCCTCGCCCCTTTTTCCCAACTCTCGGATAATTGAGCCAAATTCGTATCTTTGTTTGGAATATCATCTTTTATTTTTGTATTGACAAAATTATTGTATTGGTTCTTCTCAGATTTTAATTGCCAAAGACAATTTATCGTCTGTCCGACAGATCTTTAATAACTGTCCTATTTGTTATTGTTTAAGGGTTATTTTTAATTGTATTTTTAAGGGGGTTGCGAATATTTAAAAAAACATGGCTCCTCTATTTTTAAAAATAGTAAATAAATTATTTTATTCAAAATTTTAAGCATACACTGAGAAAAAAGAATGTTTGAATGAACAAAATCTGCAGTCAAATACGTTCAACTAGATATTTATTTGGTCAAACTAAATAATTAGTTTTTTGAACAATTCTGCGCATCGATTGACTAAAATATTATTCAGGCAAAAAAATTGTTGAATTGTCCTAACTAAATATCGAGTTGAACTTATTTGACTGCAGATTTTGTTCATTCAAACATTCTTTTTTCTCAGTGTATAAAACAGCAACATTTGAACAATATTTTATAATAATTTTATTGAAATTTTTTGAAAATTCAGCCGCTGGGACTTTATTTCTGGAGACCCCTTAAAAAAAGTGTCCTTGTGGTGGTCAGGATAACTCGTGATAGCTTTATCTGAAATTAAAAAATCAAATTTTATCTGTTAGTAGATAAGTAAAGCTGGTAATTGAACGAAAAATTTAAAAAAAAATGAAATTTGAATTTTTGGCAAAGTTATATGCGGTAAAATTTACTCCTAAAATTAGTGGTAATTGAAAAAAATCTTCATTCAATCACTGGTCTATCTTATTTTGAAGAAGTGTGCAAAATTTCAGTACAACCGGTTCAATTTTTGAGAAATCGTGTCCACAGTCTTCAAAAATAGTGTTTTTAGAAAAAAGGGACTTCCAGACTTTTTCTCCGATTGACTTGAAACTGCTATTAAATAAAAAAATAAAAAATGGATTTTAAGAAATTCTCAACCCCATCTAACACCTCAACCAACTACCCTAATTCTTCTAAATTAGAAACGCGTTGAATCTGACAAAAGTTAATTCCTAACGCTTAATTTCCAGTTTATCAGAATACATTGAACTCTCTCTCTTTTCCACAGCCTTCAAAAATAGAGTTTTTAGAACAAAGGGACTTCTAGACTCTTTCTCCGATTGACTTGAAACTTTGGAAAAATATTTTAGAAATGTAGTACTATGAAATAAAAAAATTGAAAATGAATTTTTAGAAAATTTTAATCCCATCTAACCCCTTAACCAACTAGCCTAATTCTTCTAATTTAGAAACGCGTTGAATTTGACAAAAGTTAATTCCTTGAGTTTAATTTCCAGTTTGTCAGAATACATTGAACTCCCTCTTTTTAAAAGCTTTTATTTTTAAAAGTCTGTCTGTAATCAAATCTTGCAAGTTAAATTTGATCCACTTTTCGGTTTCCGATTGAGTTAAAATTAGTCATGCATATGCAAATCGGATGACAATGCAATATTATCACAAGAAATTTGCAAATTTTTACAAATTTGCTTGAAAATTGTTTTGCAACAAAAAATGTTTCGCATAATTTTTTGCAAAAAAAATGTTTTGCAAAATTGTTTGCAAAAAAATTGTCTTGCTAAATTTTGTTTACAAAATAGTTTTAAGCAATTGATTTACAACATTTCTCTACGAAAATCTTGCGCAACAGTCTTTGTCCAAAAAATTTTCTGAAAACATTTTTTTCCATAAATTTTGCAGAAAAATGTTGCAAATTAATTGTGTGAAATAATTTTGTCCATCAAATTTTGCAGCATAATTTTTGTGCCAAAAATTTTGCGAAACATTTTTTTTGCAAAAAATTATGCGAAACTAGATATACATTACTGAACTAGTTATTTAATATAATAAATACTAAAAAGTAAAAAATAAACAAACGAAATTTTTTTTTTTTAAACAAGCTTTTATTAGTTAATAAAAAATAACTAAAAACTTGAAAATAAAGCTATTCCGATTGGAAATAAGTTTTCAAATAAAAGCGTGTTACATTTGAACAGCAAGAGAAAAAAGTGGGTGGAACACGCTTTTATTTGAAAACTTATTTCCAATCGAAATAGCTTTATTTTTAACTTTTTAGTTATTTTTTATTAACAACTAATAAAAGCTTGTTTAAAAAAAAAATTTTGTTTGTTTTTTATTTTTTTATCGTGCTGGACGTGGATTTTACTGACTTTGCCGGTATTAACGTAAATGTACGTATAAAGTAGGTATATAACGATGGCGGATTGCACGGTAAAGCGAGAAGGTAGAAGGTAGAACATCGGTACATCGGGCACGGCTGAGCTCTTTGGGCCGGATAAACTTTCCAGACACTGCATCTCCCTATCGATTGTGGCCCCACGCCAAGACCTTCTTATCCCTGCATAATACTTCACCTGGTGGAAGCACGATCGTACTTGGCCAGGGGATCTCAGTTTTGTGCTACGTTTGCTTGCCCGAGGGACGGGAACTGTCGTTTGATCGTTCTTCTCCTCGGATCGTGTGTGTTATACGATCGAGAGACTTCGCTCCGTCGGTCATAAAATTCTCGTCTGCATCGACAGTGAAGTGAATGCGACAGATCGACTAGAAATCGGTGAAGTCGTGCAAAAAGCGGCGATTCCGAAGAACCACAATGACAAACATTGTTTCACGAATGATGACTCCCTCAAGCCTCAAATTTGGTTAATTATTTGGTTGAGATTATTTTAGTCACTGTGATTGTCATATTTTTATGCAGGGCACGAAATTTAGGGCTGCCAAGAAATAATTCACAGGAGGATTCTTAAAGACGAAAAATTTCTGAAGCGACGTGGAAACTTCGAATTAGCAAGTTGCTTTTCTCAATAAATTCCGCGCAATTTGCGGATTAGCACGTTTATGATCCCTTGTTTGTCTGCTTCGGAGATTTTGCCTCTCGGAGGTCGAGAATCGAGGTTCGGGGTGAAATATCGTATTGCCGTGTCGTCGAACAATTCAATGGGTTTAACGCTCGACAGTCCATGAGAGAGATGAAGTTGGAGGCGGGAAGGAGATCGGCGTCGACGACGACGACGGTGTTAGGTAATTGTATGGATTAAACGTATTCGCACCGATCCAATGTACACACAATGGCGGATACGAATTTGGTAATGTATCGAGAGGAAGAGAGAGAGAGGAAGAGACTGAGAGCTCGAGGGAGGAAGTTAGAGGGTGAACATCCATCTGGGCATGTTTCCACCCGGAATTCGGGGTTTATATATCGATGTCCATGTTGCATAGTATATATGGGGCATTCTATCCCAAATCGGACAGTTTGAAAAACTTTTTTTTTTATTACCTCAATTTTTTATATATTTTTGAGTACCCTATCAAAAGACCCTTCCTGTTAAATTGAGATTTTTTTGATTACCCGTTCAAAAGATATTAAGTTAACTAAAAAACCGCTCTTTTTTCGTATTCTGGTCATAACTTCTTTAATAATGGTCCGAATTAAAAGTTTTTTTCTTCAAAATTTTTGTTTTTTTATGGCCTTTTCAAAAAAAAATGCAACAAAAATATTCGACTTGTTTTTGAATGAGTTTTTTGAGTTTTAAACGTTAAATCGCGTTTTTAAAAGTGAATGTCATTTTTGATTTTTTTTTTTTAATTTTTTGTTTCAAACATCTAACTATTCAACAATTTTGAAGACTAGTCCGATCGTGGGATCTCAATAACTACTAATTTTTTTCGATTTTTGAAAATGATTTTTTTTTTTAAATAAATTAATATGAATACCAATTTTTGTTACTGTATAGTATTTTATTAATCATTTTAAATTAATTTTGACACTTTTTCATTGTTAACAGATTTTTAAAATTAATAATTAATCGATGAGCAAATAACAACAGTTCAAGAATTGTATGAGTGGGCATTGAACCTACCGAATAGGTCATAGGCCGAATGAGTGGGCATTGAGCCATTGAATAGTCTACCGAATATTGCTGTCAAATTTTCACATGAAAAACATTATTCAGATGCAAAAGAAAGATTTTATTTGCGATAAAATACTGCGAAGTCAATCACAGAGGGACACAAAAATTTCATTCAATTATTCCAATGAACAACGGAAAAGTACTGGCAAGGGAATATTCTAATTCAGGAAATAATCGTATATGTAAGGTTTTCAAAAAAATACGTGAATAAATAAAAACTGTTGTTATTATTGTTCATAAACAGACGTAACGATTAATTATTAATTTTAGGAACCTGTTAACAATAAAAAAGTGTCAAAATAAATTCTACACATTGAAAAAAATTCTATACAGTAACAAAAATTGGGTCAAAATAAATTCCAAATACTGAAAAAATACTATACAGTAACAAAAATTGGTTATTCATAATAATTTATTTTAAAGAAAAATTAAATTTTCAAAAATCGAAAAAAATAGTAGTTATTGAGATCCCACGATCGGACTAATCTTAAAAATAGATAGATGTTTGAAAAAAAAAAAAAAAAAAAAGACATCCACTTTTAAAAACGCGATTTAACGTTTAAAACTCAAAAAACTCATTCAAAAACACGTCGAATCTTTTTGTTGTATTTTTTTCTGAAAAGGCCATAAAAAACAAAAATTTAAAAAAAAACAACTCTTAATTTGGACCATTATTAAAGAATTTATGACCAAAATACCAAAAAAGAGCGGTTTTTTTTGTTAATTTAGTATCTTTTGAACGGCTAATCGAAAAAACCTCTAAATTTAACGAGAAGGGTCTTTCGATGGGTACTCAAAAGTATAAAAAAATTGAGGAAATAAAAAAAAGTTTTTCAAACTGTCCGATTTGGGATGGAATGCCCCATATGTATATTGCATATACAGGAAGGAAGGAATGAATGGAGGAGTGACGAGAGAGGGAGAGCCAGAGAATGAGGAATGAGCTGAACCGACAATTTAGCGTGAGGTTCTCACAAATTGAGATGTGCAGTTACGTTGCAATACCGATTGCAACGATGCTTGTATTAACTGGAGGAAGGTTGTTCGTACAATAATAACGCGTACCATCGAATTACGGAGTGACGGAATCAACATTGACTCTAAGGGTTGAACGATCTCTAGTTAGGGCCTTATGACGTTCAATGCGCGTTGTTCCACGTATGTTGCACCTTTCCCCAACTAATGGGGTTGTAAACGGTGCGGGAAAGTACGTGCGTTCGTGACGAAACTCTGAGAGTTACATCAACGTTGGTATCGAGGCAAACGTTGAAGGTTTCTCTCGTCAGACGTCACGACATCCTTCCCACTTTCTGCCTGACTATAAATTACGAGATCGAGGCAAATGGGAATGCATGAATTTAGCTGGAAGGTACCTTGAGGCATTAGCATCGAGGCCCACGGATTCTTCGATGGTTCGATGAATCGTCGGGGCCTGATCACGCGACTGACAATCAAGCGAGTGCCAGACGATCATTTTCAATTATAATCGGGTTTTTATGCCTTCAGAAGGATCTGACCCAGAATATAAGGTGTTAAAAATCAGCGAGACACTCGAGGATGTGTTTTGGGCCTTAAGGTACCCCAGGAAACTAATTATTCCACGATAGAAAGATGGTGCCGTCATTATCTATTTTTGGGACTTACTCAGGACATTTCAGATATATTTTAGGGCCATTATCAACATTTTGGGACTTAAGCTACCTCAGGGAGGTCATTATTCAACGAAAGAAAGATGGCGGCGCTGTTATAGACTGTTGGGACTTAATCGAGACAATTAAGATATATTTTAGGGACATTATCGTTGTTTTGGGACTCAAGCTACATCAGGGAATTAATTATTCCACAAAAGAAAGATGGCGGCGTGGTTATCGACTTTTGGGACTCAATAGCGACATTTCAGGTATATTTCAGGGACTCTTCTCTTGAGACCGAAGATTCTCCAGGAAATCCATAATTCCAGGATAGAAAGATCGGGGTGCCATTATCGAAGGGTTGAAAAGCTTCAACATGGTGGAATTTATCTTACTTAAGCTACCTCAGGGAGGTCATTGTTCAACGAAAGAAAGATGGCGGCACCGTTATCAACTTTTGGGACCTAATCGAGACATTTAAGATATATTTTAGGGGCATTATCGTTGTCTTGGGACTCAAGCTACATCAGGGAATTAATTATTCCACAAAAGAAAGATGGCGGCGCGGTTATCGACTTTTGGGACTCAATAGCGACATTTTAGGTATATTTCATGGACTCTTCTCTTGAGACCGAAGATTCTCCAGGAAGTCCATAATTCCAGGATAGAAAGATGGCGGCGACATTATCGAAGGGTTGAAAAGCTTCAACATGGTGGAATTTATCTTACGATCGTGTGATTTCTCCGTTCGCATCCCCCAACTTTGATCATTCAATAACCATCAACTTTCTCGTTCAATACGGGCCCAATTTCTTGGTCATACGAGAGGGAAAAAGGATTCCTTTCATTATAATATCGTTGATTTATCCGTTGCAATATCAATGACGACGGTATAACCGTAGGATGAAAGTATAAAGAGGGGGCGGCGCTCGAATAGGGCGAAGAATAGGCGAAACGAGCATCACGAAAGATGAGAATAGGTAGCGGAGAGAAAGAGAGCGAGAGAGAGATCCCTTTTGAAATAACGATGTCGTACCGGAACAATTCCAGGCACTGGACGGCGGCGCACATAATGCACGAGGAACAATGCGGAAGCATAAATTTCTCGCTACTCTCGCGTTATCTACCCCGTTCTCTACGCGGTTATTCTCCCTTTCTCTACCTTTCTCTCTCTCTCTCTCTCTCTCTCTCTCTTCGCTCTGTACCGCAAGCCTTAAGAATTTTCAGAGATGAGAGGAGAGCTAAATTCCACTGGGAATACGAAGGAAGAAGCACCGAGCGACGACGACGAGCTTCGGGAACATGAGAGATTGAGAAAATCGTTTCCAATCTCTCTCTCTCTCTCTCTCTCTCTCTCTCTCTCTCTCTTTGTGGATTGTCCCCAAGTGCTTTGCCCTATGGATAAGGATGAGAAATCATGCGATAAAAATACGAAAGATGGTCGCAAACATCACAGATTTTGTGTTACAATCAGGGTTGCGAAATTTGTAATGTAAAAGTAATGCATCATTCATCACTTTTAGAATGTGCAGCGAAAAAAAATTTCCATTACCCATTACAATGTAGTGTGGAGTGGAAAAGATTGTCATTACTCATTACAATGTAGTGTGTAATGGACAAAAATTACATTACCCATCACAATGTAGTGTGTAATGAAAAAAAATCCATTACCCATTACAATGTAGTGTGTAATGGAAAACATTTTCATTACCCATTACAATGTAGTGTGTAATGGAAGAAAATTTCATGACCTATTACAATGCAGTGTGTAAGAGAAAAAATTTCCATTACCCATTGCAATGTAATGTGTAATGGACAAAATTTTTATTGCAATTTTGGGAGTGGAAAAATATAGATGAATAAATTATTGCAATTTTGCATTACATTTTAATGACTTAGGTACCTTAAATTCTAAAAAGCATCTATATGGATACAAAAAGTTGAATGTCGAACTGCGCTTTTAAATATGCTTTTTTTCAGCGTTTGCTTTGGCCAATATCCTTTGCTCAAAGTGATTTTTTTCCATTACACACTACATTGTAATGGGTAATACAATTTTTTTTCCATTACACACTACATTGTAATGGGTAATACAATTTTTTTCCATTACACACTACATTGTGATGGGTAATGGATTTTTTTTTTCATCACACACTACATTGTAATGGGTAATGGAAATTTTTTCTATTATACACTACATTGTAACGGGTAATTGAATTTTGTCCACTACACACTACATTGCAATGTGTAATAAAAATGGCAATGCATTACAAAAAGTAATGCATTACTTGTAACCCTGGTTACAATACATTTTCATCTTCGTTATCCGCATCATGCTTCCGGTTTGCGATTCTTCGCTTCCATTAAATCAATACCAAATCTGTGATTAAGCGGACTATTCCATTCTCATTCTCCCCTTAACCGATTATACGCAGTCAGAAGTTCAAAAAACAGCGGTTTTTCAAGCATTTTTTCTGGAAAGACATTTAAATTTATTAACGTAAAAATTTATATATTTTTGTAACTTTAAACTCAATTTTGAAATTTTTCTTTCAAAAAAATAATGATTCTCGAAGCGGTTGTAACCGATCTCCGGAAGATCTTTTGACAAAAGGCACCTAGCGATCATCCAAAATAAAAAAATAAAAAAGATTTCGTTAATATAAAGTATAATCAAATTATCAATTTTTAACAAAATGGCGGCTTCTAAAAAAAAACTTCGATTTTTGATGAAAATTTTTGCCTTAAATTCTTTATAAAATGGAAAATATTTATTTATTATATATTTTCAGATTTTTTTTTCAAAAATTTTTTTTTGAGATTTTTTTCTGCCAGCGAGATATTTTTTTATCTTAAACAATCGGATCTCTTACCTCATCTGCATGGCTTTTTCATTGAAAAACCCCATCTACGTAGTTTTTTAAATAAAAAAACCCATCACGAAAATGAAATTAAAAAAAAATTGATTTTTTGAAAATCCTCACCGCGTACAACCCCTTAAAGTCAAAAGATTAGTGTGGAAATTCCTTCCTTTCTTCATTGTCGTTTTTTCCCCATTTTTTGTAGGAAAAACTGCGAATAATGCGACTGGCAAATTGAAGCGTCGATAAATTTAGCAACGTCGATGGTTTACATCGCAATAAAATCAACGCCCTATGCGAAAGAGCCCGATGAAAACAGAAAGAAAGAGGGAAAGAGGACAGAGAGAAAGGGAGTTTGTATGATGAACCGTATTTTTCTCTCGCGATCGCAGTTGTAGAAAAAAGCGAGGGAGAAAGCTCGAAGAGAGATGTAAAAAAAAGCTTGCACATCGTACGTGCTTGGGAAAAGCGCACGTCCGCGACTGAGATCATAAAAAGCTGCCGTACGATCTGCGTCGGGGTTCGTATGTGTGTTTTTGTGTGTTGGTTTCGGTCGAGGTTTTTTCACGTGTCGTGAAAAACGAGGGCAATCGACGAAGCAGTCATTTCGGGTCGGAGACATTGCCCATGGATTTTTCATCGCATTGAATTTCTCAATGGAATTTTTGGACCTTTACGACGAGCTTCGATGTTCGAGAACTCATTTAACGATATAAAAATAAATATACACTAGACTGTCCCAAAATAAAGCATCATTTTAACTTCCAATTCGAAAAAATAATGTTTATTGCACTCCGTGCGTAAAGTGACCACTTCTCGCACGCTTCCCTTCGCTGCGCGTGCGAGAAGCGGGCATTTTACGCACTCGTGCGATAAAATAATCGTATCGTATCGTAATGTACTATTTTGGCACCTACAATTTTTTTTAAAGCTATCGCAATGGATTCTTCTATTCGCCATTTGATTAACAAATGGAAAATAGATGTCTAGAATTTGGGCAGAAAAAAAAATTATTCTATGGAATAAAAAAAATAAATAAAAAATAACAAAAAATGTATGAAGTCGTTGGTTTCGTCGATCAGCCAGATTTTCGTTTTTCCTTTCGAGTCATCGTCGCCATTGCGAGAAAAACAGAAGAACAAATGGAAAATGTGTATTTAAAAAATGGAGATTAATGACTGCCCTTCCTGCAACAGCAAATTTGCTAAAAAAATTTGAGTCAAGAGACTCTTCGAGTTATCACAATTCAAAGTGAAGCTTATAATTACAGTTGATCATGATCTCCTTCTTTTTCGTTCTGTCATTCCTCGACCCTTTTCCGACTGACAGCTGTTAAAATTGAGAATGAAAAATATTATCCTGAGTGACCCCGAATGCCCCTTTCCGACTCTCTGTGTTCACATATGTTTGTGTGTGTGTGTGCGCGCGTATATACAGAAAGATCCGAAGCGTGAAAATGAATAATGGATGTATCACGATGACGAACGCGATGCTGACGCTCTTCATCGTCGTCGCATGTATATTTTAGCCATCACAGACGAAATATATTTCGTCTATTCTCCGTTATATTTATCCTCAACCGGACTATATTTTCTCTAACCCACGTGCAAATATCTATCCTAGAAAGTTTTTCACAATATTAAAAAAAATATCACGCAAATAATAATGATAATAATAATAATAATAATAATAATAATAATAATAATAATAATAATAATAATAATAATAATAATAATAATAATCATAACAATAATAATAATAATAATTTGATATTATTCTTGAAAAACCATCAAATATGAGTTGCAAGAAAATTTTAAATTCAATCTTTTATTTTAAGGATTTATACGCAGTCAGGAGGTCTAGAAAAGCCATTTTTCAATTTTTTTGGAAAGACATTAATTTCGTAACATAAGAATTTATTTACATATTTTTGAATTTTTGAATTTTGGAAAAAAAAATGTTTTTTTTACCATAATACTGATACTTTTACTTTTTTTAATTGCTGAAAATTACCAAACTATATGATTGCTCAACTGTACTTACTTAACTGACAAGGAGAAGTACAAAAAAATTTTTTTTGTTACCAAAATGCAAAAATTTATATTTTTGAAACAAAAAAACACAATCCTGAAAATTTCTGAATCTTTCAAGATCGGCACAAGGTATATTATATAAAAATAAATTGAACTAAAAATTTAATGTTGATCGTGGATTTACACGATTTTTAAAAATTCAAAAATTCATATTATTGAGAAAACGAAAAGCACCTTTCTGAAAAATTGAGGATCGTTTAAAATCAGTACAAGGTATTATATTTAAAAAAAAATGAACCCAAAAATTTAATACTGAACTTGGATTTTCACGATTTTTGAAAATTCAAGATTCTCAAAATTCATCATTTTTCAAAATTTTTGTTCGGAATATTTTTTTTTTCGTAGCCACAAGTATACTCTTCAAGACGAACATGGAACAATTTTTTCGTAACTATAATAGTTTTCGAGATATTTAAAAAATAAACTTGAAAGATAAAAAAAACTGTGAAAATTTTGAATCTTGCATAACTTTCGAAAAAAAATTTATTAAATTTTTTTCCTCTGCTAGAACTTCGTTTTACTAAAAACGAAAACTTCTGATCGAATTTCATCGAAATTGAAAAGGGTCGATTCCAACTCTTGGTCGATTTGACATGGAATGACCCATATACTTGAATATATGTATGTACATTACGAAAATGAAATCGATCGATTTTTTGAAAATATTAATTTAATTTGTTTCAATTATTTTCATTATTTCACTTATTATTAAATTATTTCATTCATTTTAATTTCATTTTTCTAGTTTTTTGTCGCTGTCCCCAATTCTGTCCCCAATTTTGATGATTTTTATAAGCAATGAGTAATGAGCAATTTGTGACAATCAAAATTTAAATAAACATAACAATATCATAATCGTAATATAAGGAGAATTTTCGTCGCAACATTTTCTCCCATTTTATTCGATATCTCTGTGGGATACGTTAACTCGGATTGACGTATATTCACGATCGGGAATTCATTTCATTTTATTGGAGAATAAACATCTCGCGCGGGACTCGAAGCTCGATGCAATTCTCATCGAATTATTAATGTTCTCCAGACGCTCGTCGATGGTTTTGCCTTATTTTTTGCTCGCCCTCTCTCTCTCTATCAAATACATCACACAGACGAGTACATGCACGCGAGAAAACACAACTATGTATAAAATAACAGTCGTAAATTCACCGGAGTCATTTATAATATTCAAGATCGTAATTTTCATCTCAAAAGAGATTTTTAGACCGCAATATTTGAAATTATAGATTCCAGAAGGAATTTGCCATTTTTTGATCGATTTTTTGAAAATTTTGACTGCGTATAACCCCTTAAGATATTTCGATAGATTTCTCATCGAAAAATATTTTTCAAAAACATTTATTCAGGGGTAAGAATTTTAAGGGTAGTTTTATGGGATGGAATTTATTGGCAAACAATTGCGCGATATGTTCCTGGATCATTTTTTTTAAATTTTGTCTTCGGCTCTTCTGCGCAAAATCAATGAAAAATTTATTTAACCGAATAATCGCGCACGAATCTCGTATCGATCACGAATCGAGATGGCCGCATACGCTTTTTTTTTTTTCGTCAATTGACGTTCGCTATGGCCGCGTTCATTCGACTCGGTATTGTCGCGTCACTAAGCCCTCTTCTCTCGGTCGTTTCACTGAAATTTGTTCGAAAATAAATAGACATTGTATATAACAATGCCAGCCGACCTTTTACCGTATCGACCGAGGCCAACCCCTTCGTTGTGCCCGAGCGAAAATGCTCCATTCGACGCGAATAAACGTGAGAAGGGGATTTGAAAAAAAAGAATAAATAAAAAAAAAACGAGCGAACGTGGAAGTGAAAATTGCACGCGAGTGCGTGCGCGGACGTGAAAATCCCTCTGAAAAATCACCCCCATTGTTTGGTACATCAGGATTTCTTTTTTTTACAAAATTTCTGCATCAGGCGAACAATAATAGCTATTTCAAAATTTCAGATTCTTATTTTTCGAAAATTTCCCCAATCGAATTTTCTTCTTCGTTGAATTTCAGATTTTCTTTTTCGGGACATTTCTGCATCAGGGTTTCAATAATAGCCTTAACAAAATTACAGATTTTTATTTTTTTTAAATTTCTCTAATGGAGTTTTCCTCGTTGAATTTTAGACTTTCTTTATTTTGGGAGAAATTTCTGCATCAGGCTTTCAATAATAACTATTTCAAAATTTCAGATTTATATTTTTCGATCATTTCTTCAATGGAATTTTCCTCCTTGACAATTTTTTTTTTTGTTGAAATTTATTCATCAGGGTTTCTATAATAGCCTTTACAAAATTACAGATTTTTATTTTCTGAAAGTGCCTCCAATGGAGTTTTCTTCCTCGTCGAATGTCAGATTTTCTTTTTTTTTTTTGAAAATTTCTGCATCAGGCTTTTAATAATAGCCATTTCAAAATTTCAGATTTTTATTTTTCGAAAACTTCTTCGAATGAAATTTCCTTCCTCGTCAAATTTTGATTTTTTTTTGAGAAATTTGTACATTAGGGTTTCAATTAAAAACCATTACAAAATTTCAGATTTTAATTTTTAAAAAATTTCGCTAATGGAATTTTCTTCTTCGTTGAATTTTAGATTTTATTTTTTTTAGAAAATTTCTATATCCTCGTTATAATAAAAACCATTAAAAAATTGAAGATTTTTATTTTTCGAACATTTTTTCAATGAAATTTTCTTCCTCGTCGATTGTTTTTTAAATTTGTGCATTAGGGTTTCAATAATAGTAATTTCAAAATTCCAGATTTTTATTTTTCTACAATTTCTCCAATGGATTTTTCTTCCTCGTCGAATTTCAGTTTTTTTTTTTTTTGGGAACTTTTGAGAAACTTGTGTAACAGGCTTTTAATAATAGTCATTTCAACATTTCAGAATTTTATTTTTCAAAAATTCCTTCAATAGAATTTTCTTCTTCGTCAAATTTTAAGTTTCTTTTTTAGAGAAATTTTTGCACCATGGTTTCAATAATAGCCTTTTCAAAATTTCAAATGTTTATTTTTCGATCATTTCTTGAATGAAATTTTCTTCCTCGTCGAATTTAATTTTTTTGTTTTGAAATTTGTGCATCAGGGTATCAATAATAACGATTTGACAATTTCAGATTTTTATTTTTTTAAAGTTTTCCCAATGGATTTTTTTTCCTCTTCGAATTTCTGATTTTATTTTATTTTTTGAAAATTTTTGCATCTGGCTTTTAATAATAGCCTGTACAAAATTTGAGATTTTTTTTTCTGAGGACTTGTCCAATGGAATTTCGTTCCTCGTCGAATTATGGATTTTTTTTTTTTTTTTGGGAAATTTCCGCATCACGATTTTTGATATTTAAATTAAATTTCAAAATGCGACGCCATTTTCGTGGACTGATGAATCATCGATGCGTGAGTGACGCGCGATACGATTAACGTGATGCGCGAATTTAGGTCAATCGAAGCTCAAGATCGTAAAATAAGTTCTTCATCTCGATTACGTATCCGCGATTTAATCAAATCCGCTTGCGGTGGAGTTTCACGCTGACTCTATAAACTCCCTTCTTCTCTCTCTCGCAAACTCCCTCTTTCGCACACTTTTCGTCCTGCCGAGGGCACCCGCGAGAATACCGCGTGTACGTGGCTCGACTACAACGCGATTTCGCACATTTTCCCCACTTCTGTATACACGATCCTCCCTCATCCATAGAAAGCCTCGACGTTATTCGCGACCGCGACCGCCCGCCGTATTTCGGCGTGATCTCAGACACTTAACAATTTACCTAATCGCACGTTTTCGGAATTTCGATAGCATCCCGATGATCCCACGAGCCGTAGAATCGTACAAGACGAGGAGTTATTAATACGAGCTTGATTTATTGTCTACTGAGCTTGCATAATTGCAATTGCCACGCGCAATTGGCTCGTAAGCGAGGTCTACATAAATTCAGCATTATAATTCCAATAGCATGGTTTTAAAGTTTACGGAGGGAATATTGGTTCAAGACCTATTTTCATTGCTCTAAAATGAAAAGATACAATTTTTGAGAATTTGTATTTGTATTTATTTGATATTATTTGCTGTTTCGAAAGAGATACAGAAATTATTTCGTCGTGATTCTAGGTTTGTTTTTCTGATGATAGGAAAAAATGCCCAAAGATTTTTATATTTTGCAGTAGCCATCAAAAGACCCTTCCTGTTAAATTTTGAAATTTTGTTGATTACCCGCTCGAAAGATATTAAATTAACAAAAAAACCGCTCTTTTTTTGGTATTTTGGTCATAATTTCTCTAATAATGGTCCAAATTAATTTTTTTATTTCAAAATTTTTCTTTTGTTATGGCCTTTTCAGAATAAAATACATCAAAAATATTCGACGTGTTTTTGAATGAGTTTTTTGAGTTTTAAACTTTAAATCGCGGTTTTACAAGTGAGTGTCATTTTTTTTTATTTATTTTTTTTTTTTTCAAACATCTATCTATTCAACAATTTTTAAGACTAGTCCGATCGTGGGATCTCAATAACTACTATTTTTTTTCGATTTTTGAAAATTAAATTTTTTTTTTAAATAAATTATTATGAATACCAATTTTTGTTACTGTATAGTATTTTTTTCATTATTTACAATTTATTTTGACCCAATTTTTCTTACTGTATAGTACTTTCTTCAATATTTAGAATTTATTTTGACACTTTTTTATTGTTAACAGGTTCCTAAAATTAATAATTAATCGTTAAGTCTGTTGATGAACAATAATAACGACAGTTTTTATTTATTCACGTATTTTTTTGAAAAACTTACATATATGATTATTTCCTGAATTAGAATATTCCTTCGCTAATACGTTTTCGTTGCTCATTGGAATAATTGAATGAAATTTTTGTGTCCCCCTGTGATTGACTTCGCAGTATTTTATCGCAAATAAAATCTTTCTTTTGCATCTGAATAATATTTCTCATGTGAAAATTTGATAGCAATATTCGGTAGACTATTTAGGTTCAATGCCCACTCATACAATTCTTGAACTGTTGTTATTTGCTCATCGATTAATTATTAATTTTAAAAATTTGTCAACAATGAAAAAGTGTCCAAATTCATTTCAAATGATTTAAAAAATACTATACAGTAACAAAAATTGGTATTCATAATAATTTATAAAAAACAAAAAAAAAAAATTTATTTACAAAAATTCAAAAACCTTTTAAAAACGCGATTTAAAGTTTAAAACTAAAAAAACTCATTCAAAGACACGTCGAATATTGTTGTTGTATTTTTTTCTGAAAAGGCCCTAAAAAAACAAAAAATTTTGAAAAAAAACTTTTAATTTGGACCATCATTAAAGAGTTATGATCAAAATACCAAAAAAAGAGCGGTTTTTTTGTTAATTTAATATCTTTTCAACGAGTAATAAAAAAAATCTCAAAATTTAACAGGAAGGGTCTTTTGATGGGTACTCAAAAATATAAAAAAATTGAGGAAAAAAAAAATTTCAAACTGTCCGATTTGGGATGGAATGCCCCATATACTATTATGATTATGGCGATTGAACCTCCATGAAGGTCTAAACATCAAGAATATGCAAAAAAAAATTGATTTTTTCAAAATTCCAGACCAGAATACCGCGTTAACCAAATGAAATGAGTACGCGAATGACCGGATGAGGAAATACATCCGATTGATGGGGATGAAAGTGTGATAGCTGAAACGGGAGCCATATTCTGGAATACCCCTCACGGTTGAACTATCGCGGGGGTGCGATAGTAGCTCTCGCCAAGAGTCAAGCATAGAGGAACGAAAAACAGAGAGGGAGAGAGAGAGCGAGAGAGAGAGAGAGAGAGAGAGAGAGAGAGAGAGAGAGAGAGAGAGAGAGAGAGAGGAGCAGAAACACCAGTGAAGCGTACAGGGGCAACGATAAATTGGCGGTTCCAGAGTGCCCGAGGGAATGAACTGACGAAAATATAGCGGCGGGCCGCAAACTAGGAATTGTTAGTTACTGCCTACCATCGTGAGATATACGAGTTCGGAGGTTCGGGTTTGCACGTATATGGAAGGGAAAAAGCATAGAAACCGAGCGCTCGCCCAGAGCTTTTGGGGTTTGAGTTTGAGGCGAGAAAAGAGACGAAGGAGGCTGTTTCATCGTTGATGCGACTCCACCGAACTATCCTCAAGCGGCACATAGTTAACTTTATCTTCCATCCACGCGAAACTCTTCTCCGCGAAAATTCCCTGGCGTTAATCTCCCCCTTTATTCGCTCAACGGGATAAATAAGCATGGCCAGACACGCGCGATAGGCAGCTTGATCGCTTTCTCTGCACGTCGTCAATGTTATTGGAACAACCACGTACACTCTCGGCCAAAAGTTTGGAAACACTCGCTCCGATTTGCCACTGCACAAAAAGTTTCACTGCTCTTCTAAAAATGAAGATATTTCAATTCGCCAAGCGGCGTTTTGAAGGGGACATATTCAGCTTTATTTCGCTGTTTCCAAATAATTTTTGCGATTTTTTTTTAACCCGTTACGCCATTTGAAACATAGTCGTTTTTTGTTTTTTTTTCGGGGTTGTAATTTTGGCGCACGACCCATGCAATTTTTTTTCGATTGTTTTTTGCATGAAAAACCTGTGGCAGGGAGTATTAGCTTCGATTTTGTTTTTTAAAAAGTTTCGTACGATTTTTTTTCGCAAAAATATTCAATTTTTCGCAAAAAACGACCATATTTATAAAATGTAGCGTAACTCCAAAACTACTGAGTTTTCGTGAAATCACTAAGAGGGTAAAAAGTTGCATACAATCATTTTGAATTCAAAAAAAAAATTCAGATTTTTTTTTCATAAATTTTTTTTTTCGAATTTTTTCTGTAAACGAGATATTTTTTTATCTTAAACAATCGGGTCTCTTTTCTCATCTACACGGATTTTTCATCAAGAAACCTCATCTACATGGCTTTTTCATCGAAAAACCCGTGTAGATGAGGTAAGAGACTCGATTGTTCAAGATAAAAAAATATCTCGTTGACAGAAAAAATTGGAAAAAAAAAATTTGAAAAAAAATCTGAAAAAATTTCATTGAATCTAGAATTATTTTACGCAACTTTTTACCCTCTTAGTGATTTTACGAAAACCCAGCAGTTTTAGAGTAACGCTACGTTTTATCAATATGGTCGTTTTTTGCGAAAAATTGAATACTTAAAAAAAAAAAATCGTACAATGATTTTTACAAAACGAAATTGAAACTAATACTTCCCGCCAAAAGTTTTTCATGCGGAAAACAGCCGAAAAATATTTTCATGGGTCGTGCGCCAAAATTCCAATGTCAAAAAAAGCCAAAAAACGACCTCGTTTCGAAGAACGTACCGGGTTAAAAAAAAATCGCAAAAATTTTTTGGAAAAAGCGAAATGAAGCTGAATATGTCCCCTTCAAAATGCCGCTTGGCGAATCGAAATATCTTCATTTTTAAAAGAGCAGCGAAAGTTTGTGTGCGGCGGGGAATCGGAGCAAGTGGTTGCAAATTTTTTGCCGCCAGTGTTTTAAGGATGTTAAGTCCCTATAAAATCTTTTAATGGTAATTGTTCAATAAATAGCTTCTTCATCGTCGTGAAATTTTTACACGACCTTCTGAACACTTCCTGTAAAAACATATTAAATTTTCAGAATTCTATTATCATTACTTCAACCTCCTTAAGGGTTAAAATGAAAAATGATGAGAAAATTCTGAAAATTTGGTATGTTTTTGTATGAAGTATTTAAGAGGTCGTGTAAAAATTTCACGACGATTAGGAAGCTCGTTATTAAAATATCAACATTTTGTTAAGAACAATTTTTCAAAAAAATAAAAAAAATATTTATCAATAAACTTCGTTTTGATTCCGTTGCTGTCAATATAGTGTAGATAAAAAAAAATTGAGAGGTCAAAAAAAAACTTATCGCAAAATTATCTCAGTTTCCATAAGACTACATTTAATTTAATTTAATTTGTTAATGTTAATTGTTCGATAACGAGCTTCCTAATCGTCTTGAAATTTTTACATGACCTCTTAAATAATTCATCCAAATACATACCAAATTTTCAGAATTTTCTCATCACTTGCGATTTGGGACTCAACATCCTTAATGCGAGAATCGTTAGTTTTTCGACGATCGTTACGTTTTCCATATTTACTCAGACTCACATCTTGAAGAACATCTGAAGAACATCTGAAGACTATATCTTGAAGAGGTTCTCATGGGCCAGAGAGTAAAAAATACATTTTTGGGATTTTTAAAATTTTTATTTTCTTATATTTTTTATAAAATTTTTCGATGCCACGGAATAGAAAAAAAAATGGTACATCGAACGATACCGCGGATACGTTTACAAAAAAAACCGCACATTTGCTGCGGGGGCGATATTTAACGAAAACCAGGGTTGAGAATGAAATAAGCCGAACAAAAAGTCCACAGATATTATTATCCTGGGCTGGAGGATTTATGGTGTCATTACCGGAGCGTTGGGTCCCTTATCCAAGCCCGGAAGGCCAAAACGAGAAGACACCCCCGTGAGAGCCACGGGGTCACGTGACTTTTACCAAGCATTGAATTATTGCGTTCCACGTCTGACCTCACTTCCGATGAGCTATGCAATTTTCACGGTTTCTTCCCGTTGATGGTTACACGCGGACGATACCAATGCATTTGCGATCTGACCGCTATCCTCAAAATTTTATACCTCGGCGATTCGTTCAAAGATTCACGTGTCTTTTAATCGGATTATCCCCTTAATCGGTTAATCTTGACGTCGCCACGATTTCTAACGATCCAGAGATATCATTTTTAGGACCATCATCGGTCATCCAACTCCTTTAATTCTTCCGATGACATTCTCATGTCCATTTCCTTCCACAGATCTGACCCTTCTTTCCCTCCAACGAAAACCCGGTTTTCAAATTAAGGTATCGCATTTTTTGTTGTATAAAAACGTTTTCCAGCATTTAAGAAATGTCGCAAGCTCGAGGAAGCGCAAAATGGATCAATTCTTCAGCCCCAAAAAAATGCATCCACCCCAAAACAGGGTTGCGAAATTTGTAATGTAAAAGTAATGCATTTTTCATTACTTTTAGAATGTGTAATGGAAAAAATTTCCATTACTCATTACAATGGAGTGTGTAGTGGAAAAAATTTTCATTACCCATTACAATGTAGTGTGTAATGGAAAACAATTTCATTACCCATTACAATGTAGTGTGTAATAGAAAAAATTTGCATTACCCATTAAAATGTAGTGTGTAATGGAGAAAATGTTCATTACCCATTACAATGTAGTGTGTAATGAAAACAAAAACCATTACCCATTACAATGTAGTGTGTAATGGAAAAAAATTTCATTACCCATTACAATGAAGTGTGTAATGGAAAAATGTTTCATTAATTATTATAATGTAGTGTGTAATGGAAAAAATTTGCATTACCCATTAAAATGTAGTGTGCAATGGAAAAAAATTACATTACCCATTACAATGTAGTGTGTAATGAAAACAAAATCCACTACCCATTACAATGTAGTGTCTAAAGGAAAACATTTTCATTACCCATTACAATGTAGTGTGTAATGGAAAACATTTTCATTACCCATTACAATGTAGTGTGTAATGGAAACATTTTCCGTTGTACAATGTAGTGTGTTTTTCAAACACACTACATTGTAATGGGTAATGGAATTTTTTCCATTACACACTACATTGTAATGGGTAATGAAATTTTTTTCCATTACACACTACATTGTAATGGGGAAGAGAATTTTTTTCATTACACACTACATTGTAATGGGTAATGAATTTTTTTTTCATTACACACTACATTGTAGCGGGTAGTGAATTTTTTTTCCATTACACACTACATTGTAATGGGTAATGGATTTTTTTGTCATTACACACTACATTGTAATGGGTAATGGGAATGGCAATCCATTACAAAAATTAATGCATTACTTGCAACCCTGCCCCAAAATCATCCTCAATTTCTTCATCAAAATGACAGCAGGATCCGCTAAATGGAGTTCTTATGAAAGATTGGCTAATACTCGAGTAGGGATTTTAGAGTCTCGAATGGAGAAGGGAGGAAGGGTTTTGGGGGTGGAAAGCAGTAAGCTGAGCGGTTTGGATCGCGTGTTAGTTCGCAGTGCAAAAGCAACAGAATGACCACGAACATCGGTAGAAGCCACCCTCACCAGTTGGAAATCCACAGGGCAAGAAGCTTGATGCATACAGCGAGGGATGAAGGCAGAGAGGGATGAAGAACGAATGAGAGAGAGAGAGAGAGAGAGAGAATTTCAGCAAACTACCAGGAAAGCCGCCTCCCATGTTTGCGTACTTACATCGCGATCGTAGAATTTCGAATGCAAGAGAATTGTTGGCAAGTGTCTAACACCTAACAACCGCCAGTGTATAACGCCTCTGTGGTTTATGCGAGCCCAAAGTATCCATCGTTGCCGCAAATTTGCAAAAGCCTCCCCCCTTAAGCCCCGCGAATCATACCGGACCGAATTCGCGTGAATTGTATCCGCATTCTGCTGATAAATTGAGTCGTTTTATGCTAATTGACGACAGAGTCCATTTTTTTTCTGACCTCCCCCATATAGACATCACAAGGGTGGCTCTCTCCCTTTATGCAATTCTCCGGTCTCTCTCGTTTTCCGGTTACGCCGTTTCTCGTCTAGTCAAACTAAGCCATACTCTCACGAAGATAATTGAGAAACGAGCGGTGCGATTTGCCAGGATCCTCCGCACGACTGGAATAAATTTTCTTCCTCGTTTCTACTTCTCATCCCCTTTCTTTCGCTCACTCGCTCACCCTCTCTCTCTCTCACCCTCTCTCTCTCTCTCTCTCTCTCTCTCTCTCTCTCTCTCTCTCTCTCTCTCTCTCTCTCTCTCTCTCTCTCTCTCGCACAGAAGTGTTTCTACTTTTTCTCTACCTGACTTCGACATCCGCGTTTCCATCATATTTTTCTTCACCGTAGCAAGTTCAAAGTGGATCGACGTTTATAGTTCCAGAGAGCGTTTCATCGCTCTCATACTTCTTTCCCCACCGATATCCTACTCCGATGTGATCCATCGACCTTATGAACTTGATGTCTCTCTATATTCGTTCGAAATACCCGGGAAAATTCATCTTTCTATTTGCTTATCAACCGCTTCCTTTTACAGATATACACTGTCTCCCAAAAGTTGGGACACACTCGTCCCGATTCCGCACAAAAAGTTTCACTGCTCTTTTAAAAATGAAGATATTCCAATTCAACAAGCGGTGTTTCAAAGGGGACATATTCAGCTTCATTTCGCTTTCGTCAAAGTTCAAAAAAAATTTTTTTTGAACTTTGGGTAAAAAGTCGGAGGGTAAAAAGTTGCATACAATTATTTTGGATTTAATGAAATTTTCTTAGAATTTTTTTTCAACATTTTTTGTTTTTTTATTTTTCCTGTCAAGTAGATATTTTTTTATCTCAAACAATCGGGTCTCTAACCTCACCTACACAGGGTTTTCGATTTGAAAGGCATGTAGATGAGGTTTTTCGACGAATAAGCCGTGTAGATGAGATAATAGACCCGATTGTTTAAGATAAAAAAATATCTCGTTGGCAGGAAAAATTTGGAAACCAAAAAATTTCAACCAAAATTCTGAAAAAATTTAATTAAATCCAAAATAATTGTGTGCAACTTTTGACCATCTTAGTAATTTCTCCTAAGCCCAGTAGATTTGGAATTACGCTACATTTTACAAATATCGTCGTTTTTTTACGAAAAATTAAATATTTTTGCAAAAAAAAAACCGTTCGCAACTTTTTAAGAAACAAAATTGAAGCTGATACTCCCCCCCCCCCCCACAAGTTTTGTACACGAAAAGTAGTTTAAAAAAAATTTCATGGACCGTGCACCAAAATTACAACACAAAAAAAAATCAAAAACCGACCATATTTCGAAGAGCGTACCGGGTTAAAAAAAATAGAACAAAATTTTTTGAAAAATCTAAATGAAGCTGAACATATCTCCTTTAAAACATCGCTTGTTGAATTGAAATATCTGTATTTTTAAAAGAGCAGTGAAACTTTTTGTGCAGCGCGGAATCGGGACGAGTCCAAACGACGAATCCGTTCCATTGCGACGAATCCTTCAAGGAACAGCTTCGAGTCCGTTGATCCACCCTTGAAAGCGATTTTTCCAAGCAAGAATTGAGAATTTAAATTTTCTAGTGCATGTGTCCCAATCCCCAATGTGTGTTCACTAGGGTGATTCGTTTCAGGGCGACTTTTTTTTTTGACCCATCGTGCCCGAAAACCTTTAGTTGGTACCCAAAAGTGAAGTTTCGTGAAAGGGGGGTGTTGTCAAAAAATATTTAGAGGTCGCGCATCAAAATTGAAGGTTTCCTATTTGATTAACATTGAAAAAAAAAATTTCTCATTATTAGTGTTACCATTCCGCGAATTTTGAAATCGCGATATTTTCCAAGTGGATTCTTATAGGAAATATGATATTCTACAATAAAGTTCATTGAACCATATCCGTAAATTCAACCGTTTCAGCGGTATCATTATTTCAAGTGAATATTGTATGACAATATCTATTTAAGTGACTGTAACGCCTAAGCTATTGGATATATAGAAAAAATTCAAAGGAGAACTTTGTAGAGAAAGTAATTTGCTACAAAAAAGTCTAATAAGTCGAGCCCATAAATTCAACTCTTTCTCAGGTATAGGTGTATGAAGTAAAATAAATATATATTTTTTTTTTATTCAATCAAACGAACTCTATTTTCTATGAGATAGCATGTACGAAATCATCAGAAAAACCATTCGACAAATGTTACAAGGAATTCCCTATGCAAATAAATCAATAAAACACAAACAAAAAATCTATTTATTTTACTTCATCCACCTACAACTGAGGAAGAGTTGAATTTACGGGCTCGGCTTATGAGACTTTTTTGTAGCAAATTACTTTCTCTACAAAGTTCTCATTTGAACTTTTTCGATATATCTAATAACTTAGGCGTTACAGCCGTTTAAATAGATATTTTCATACAATATTCACTTGAAACAATGACACCGCTGAAACGGTTGAATTTACGGACATGGCTCAATAAACTTTATTGCAGAATATCATATTTCCTATGAAAACCCACTTGGAAAATATCGCGATATCAAAATTCGCGGAATGGTAACACTAATAATGAGAAATTTTTTTTTTTTCAATGTTAATCAAATGGGAAACCTTCAATTTTGATTCGCGACCTCTAAATATTTTTTGGCAACACCCCCCTCTCACGAAACTTCGTTTTTGGGCGCCAACTAAAGGTTTTCGGGCACGATGGGTAAAAAAAAAAGTTGCCCTGAAACGAATCACCCTAGTGTGTGTTCACGTGTGTGTCATGCATGTGTGCGTTGTACACGTGTCTTCGATAGAACGCAGCATGCTCCTTTGTCCTTTCTCATTTTTCTTTTCCCTCGTTTTCTTCAGCTTCTCATATAGGGGAAGGGGAGGCAAAATGGCCCGGATAAGGAGATAACTCAGCCCAGATAATAACCAATCTAGTCAATAAAAACAGAGTTTTTATCGATCAGATTGCGCGTCGAAGAAAAAAAATCGTCGGGGGCAAAATGGACACTGCCCTAAAGATGTTTTTCCCCAAATTTCGAATAAAAGAGGAAAAATCACCTTTTTGAATTAAATTTCTGGTGAAATTAAATTTTAAGCCATAGTTGCATTATCAGATATTTTTTTCGATTGTGGAGGTGGCCATTTTGCCATCAACCCATTTTGCCATCAACCCCAATTATAATGATTCCCTAATTTTCTGATTTTTTTTGAATTTTCAATATTTTCCATAATTTTTTATGGTCTCCATTTTGTCTCCAGTGTCCATTTTACAACCAAGTCTCTTCTGTACAGCTTCACTCTCTCTCGTAAAAAGCTTACTTCGTTGGCTGCTTGCGTTATTGCGAACCATGCACTTACGGCGATACACTACCAAATCTATAGGTCCCTCTCTCCTCTCCCTCTCTCTCCCCTTTCTCTCTCCCTCTCCCTCCCTCCCCCCCCTCTCTCTCTCTCCCTCTCTCTCTTTTTCTCTCTTCTTTCTCTCTCATTCGCCTTTTTTCTCCAACGTGTGCTCTCGTGAACTACCCTCGTAATATCCACTCACTTCCCTCTTGTGCCGGCTTTTTTTCACCCTCTTTTGACTCGTTCCTTACAACTTTTATTCTTTTATCATTATTTTTCCTTCCCTCCTCTTTTTTCCCACGTTCTCATCGTCCTGCTCTTGTTCCAACGTCATGCTTCCTCATTCCTTTGCCTTTCGTACTTCTCTTTTTAATGAAGAAGCAATTTCAAACTGTCGTTACGTTCATCTATCGTCACTTACAACGAAAAGTGCTAACACATTTTTTTCGAGAAATATCTTTGATTTTACAATTCTACCGGAAATCGAATTGTCCACTTTCCATCGTTACCTCGATAGGACCAATTTCACAATACCGTGAAATTTACAGGTTTTTTTTTTGGTGGGGTAATTACATTGATTGGTAAATTCGAGTAATTGAAAAGCGAAAGAGCGACCGAGCGTGCAATTAACTCTGAATTTTCATTACCGAAATGTGCAGTTTGTACGTGCAAATATATCCCAATGATCACTCTTTTGGTCCATTTGTTATTAACCGCGTCGTAATGAGTTATCGGATTTTTCAGTTAACGGCGTTTCCTCGGTCGCGCGAGCTTTCATTATTCCTGTGCCCTCTATTTCGAGCTTTTTCCCTCTGGTAACGCATCTCG
>OX333076.1:42739421-42801921 GCA_946863875.1 Alloplasta piceator | reverse complement strand
TGTCCTTTTATTCTACGTCAACGAATGACGCCTTAAATTCCTTCCACAGTTCAACTCAAATGTATAACCGTGACTGGAATCACAAAATAAATTTATCGTTTAACTTTCGATCGTTAAAATCGTCACGTGTTGCTGCATCTCAACGCTTGAGAAATTTTTCACCCTAAAACCGATGAAAATCAGGCATGAGACAAATTCAGTGAGAAGCAAAATAGGTTTGGCGAAAATTTCGCCGTACGTCTTCCTGTATTCTAAACAAGGGTCGAAAAAGTAGAGCCTGAAAGTAGGTCCTGATAGTTGAAGAGCGACACCTGTGGAAACGGAGCGTCGAGAGAGAAGCAAAGAGGGTGAGAGTTCAGGTTAGAGTTTTCCGAATGTGGGGACGAAGGGTGCGACGACGAAAAGGGAGGATTTAGGCAAATGTCAAAAGGGTTAAAGAGGACGAAGGAGCCCCGGAATAATTAAACTCGGTAATGCTCGGGCATTAGTGCGGATGATGACGTCATCAAAATCCCTGGCCCCGCGCGTCCTCCTCGTAGAAATTCACCCCTCGTAGTTGGCGTACAACCCCCGTGTCCGCACCGAATCGTTGACTCTTCCATGGCGCTCTAATGTCGTTGCTTTTCCACTGGCTCCACGGCTCGTTGACTATATTGCCATCGTTATTCCTCTCTGCCAACGCAACCCCTATTCCTCCCCCTCTCACCCTCTCATTGGGTCGAAAACTTCCTGTCTTTCGGCGAATTTTCCTGAAACAAACTTCGGACTTCTTTGACCTTGGACCAACCTTCGATTAAACTAAAAAAAAAAGGTTCGCAGCATCAGGAAAGCTTGGTCGAAGAGTTTGAGGACTTGGAAAATCGTGGGAATTCAGAGGGAGGAACAACCCCTATCCGGGAATATGGTTTTTGATAAGATGGAGGCATGTTGTATCTTAAAATGGTCCCCATAATGATGTTTCTTGTTTTCGCATCAGGAAATATAATTCTCGCTATTTTCATCCCTTTCGAGGGATTATTCCGGTGTTTCTCTTCGTTACATGATTATTACAAATTCACTTCAGTGCGCCAGAGACTGGGATCATTAACGACGAGTCATTTCTTAATACCACCGGGAAAAGGTGGAAGGGAGGGAAGGCAGAAGCTTGAAGGCATGCGGAATTTCATTAGAGCCTGTTCTCACCCTGAGACAAGCATGCCAACACTAAAAACATCGTTCTCTCGCGACGTGTTTCATCTCCGAATCCTGCGACACTCTGTGAGAGGCGCGCGTTTTGACTCGAGCAGACGCTCGATTAAATTTCACCGCTCGCTCGATGAAACGCGTCCTGTCATTGGGAAAGGAAATGTGTGTGTTGAAAAATGTCGTGAATTTTTGTTTTCCATTCAAACGAGATCCAGAAAGCTACTTGAATACTATATATCAATATAATATTTATACCTGGAATCCCATAAACAAATATCAGTGAAACCTTCAAAATATCAATTACAAATACACTGCCAAAAGTTTGGAAACACTTGCCCCAATTCCACGCTGCACAGAAAGTTTCACTGCTCTTTCAAAAATGAAGATATTTTAATTCGCCAAGCGGCGTTTCAAAGGGGATATATTTAGCTTCATTTCGCTTTTTCCAAAAAAATTTTGCGATTTTTTTTGAACCCGGTACGCCCTTTGAAAGATGGTCGTTTCTCGCCTTTTTTTTTGGCCATGTCATTGTGGTTCACGATCCATGGAAATTTTTTTTGACTGTTTATCTCGTGAAAAAATTGTGGCAGGGAGCATTAGCTGCAATTCCGTTTTTTTTATAAGTTTCGTACGATTTTTTTTCGCAATAATATTCAATTTTTGTTGCAAAAAACGACCATATTTATAAAGTGAAGCGTAACTCCAAAACTACTGGGTTTTCGTGAAATCACTAGAAGAGTAAAAAGTTGCATACAATTATTCTAGATTTAATGAAATTTTTTTGGATTTTTTTTCAATTTTTTTTTTTTTTCTGTAAAAACGATATTTTTTTATTTTACACAATCAAGTCTCTTATCTTATCTACGCGGCTTTTTCATCGAAAAACCTCATCTACATGGTTTTTTCATTATAAAACTCGTGTAGATGAGGTAAGAGACTCGATTGTTTAAGATTTTTAAAAATCTCGTTGACAGGAAAAATTTTCGAAAAAAAAATTCGGAAAAAATTTCATTGAATCCAGGATAATTGTATGTAACTTTTTACTATCCTAGTGATTTTACGAAAACTCGATAGTTTTAGAGTTACGCTACATTTTATAAATATGCTCGTTATTTGCGAAAAATTGAATATTTTTGCGAAAAAAAAATCGTACGAAACTTTTTAAAAAACGAAATTGAAGCTAATACTCTCCGCCACGAGTTTTTCATGGGAAAAACAGTCAAGCAAAATTTTCAAGGATCCCGCACCATAATTTCAACGTAAAAAAAAAACAAAAAAACGACCATGTTTCAAAGGGCGTACCGGATTTTTAAAAAATCGCGAAATTTTTTTTGGAAACAACGGAATGAAACTGAACATGTCCACTTTAAAACGCCGCTTGGCGAATTGAAATATCTTCATTTTTGAAAGTGTAAATGTGAAAATACAGGGAAAAAAATCATTCAAATCCAAACTTTGCACATTGCCATTCCATCATTTTTACGCCCCCTTAAAATCTTCAAAAACTAAAAATTTTCTCTGTCCATTAGACACTGTAAATCCCGGCACGAAATTTTTTAGCAAAATTAATTTCATAAAAGCAAAGTTTCCTCTACGAGCCGGCAAAATAGTTTGACATTCGTGCGTCGAGGGTGCTTTTTTGTTCGCAGTACAATTTTCCGTTCGCGTTGGTTCTATTTCCGCTTCCGCCGGGCCCTGCGACACTGTCAAGTGTACGTGAATGTTCAGGGATGGGATTGGCGAGGGGTTCGTACTAATTAAGGGGAGGCGAATAGTCTGAAGAGCGTCCAACTACGTTCGGCGTCTCTCGTCTGCCCGACAAGTGACGTCTGTTAGAAGGGATGCCCAACGATGTCGGGGGTGGGAGGCTTCGTGTTCGACAGGCAATTTCGATGCTCTTTGTTAAAGCGAGTTCGAATTTAAATGGTACGCTTCGTTACACTAGCGGAAAAAGGGATACGGACTGTACTTTATATATATATATATATATATATATATATATAGAGGCAGAAGCGTCGAAAAGTCGGTAGTAAGGGAGAGAAATGGGGTTTTAAGAAGTTACGCTGTCAGGATTCTCAAAAAATCGATTTAAAAATTTTTTATTTCTCTTGAAAAGTCTCTGAAAAAATTACTGAATTTTCTCAAAAAAAAAAACAAAATCGTCCAAGTTAAAAAAAAAATATTTTGGGTTTAGAACGAAAAAAAAAGATGAAAATTAATTTCGATATTTTTTTTGTATTTTTTTCATAAAACTACAACTCAAGACGAAAAAAAATGATCTTCTATCATATTTTGATATCTCCGTTTTTCAAAAAGTTACGAGCATTTCGAAAAAATGTGTGTGAAATTTTGAAAAATTTATCGTGGTAAGAAGAGTTGAGTCAAAAATCTAAAAAAAATTCTGAAAGACTGCTTACATGCGAAAAAATAAAAAGTATGGAATGCCCCATATATTTAAGCAGAGTTGGGCAAAGTACTTGAAAGTACTTCCCAACTTGTACTTCCCAAGCGGTACTTGAAGTGGAAAGTACTTGTTACTTGCAAGTACTTGAAAAAATTAAGTACCAGTATCAAGTACTTTCCAAGTTTTCCAAAAATGATGAATTAGGAGAATTTTCAATTTTGTAAAATCGTGAAAATCCACAATCAACATCGAATTTTTTGTTCAATTTTTTTAATATAATACCTTGTACCTTGTACCTTGTACTGATTGGAAAAGATCTTGAAATTTTCAGAAAGGTGTTTTTTTGTTTCAAAAATATGAATTTTTTTAAGTTGAGCAATCATGTAATTTTGTAATTTTGAGCATTCAAAATTACATGTTTGATCAACTTCACTCAACTTAGAAGTGAAAAAAAGTTTTACCAAAATTCAAAAATTCATATTTTTGAAATTAAAAAAAAACACATTTCTGAAAATTTCAGGATCTTTTAATATCAGTACAAGGTATTATATATAAAAAAACCAAAAATGTAATGTTGATCGTGGATTTTCACGATTTCGAAAAATTCAAAATTCTCCAAATTCATCATTTTTCAAAAATTTGTTTCGGAATATTTTTTTTTTCGTAGCCCCAAGTATACTCTTTAAGACAAACCCAGAACAATTTTTTCGTAACTATGATAGTTTTCGAAATATTTTGTTTGAACTTGAGGAAATAAAAAAATTTTGAATTTTCCAAAAAAAATTTTAATTTTTTTCCTTTGTTAAAACTTTGTTTTATGATAAAAGAAAACTTCTGACCAAATTTCATCGAAATGGAAAGGGGCCGATTCCAAATACTGGTCGATTAGACATGGACGACCCATATTCAAAGGTCTTGCACATGCAGCCATCAGCAAGACACATTCAAAAGTACTTGATACTTGTACTTGAAAGAAGTACTTCAAATACAGAAAAGTACTTGAAATTTTCAAGTACAGTACTTGAAGTGCAGGAAGTACTTGAAAAAATTAAGTACAATACTTGAAGTACTTTTAAAGTACTTTGTAGTTGCAAGTACTGTACTTCAAGTACCTGAAAGTACTGAGTACTTTTACCCAAATATTTTTGGAGATCGATTACAACGACTTCGAGAATCGTTATTTTTTTTAAAGAAAAATTTCAAAATTGATAAAAGGTATAAAAAAATAAATATAAATTTTGACTTCAGTAAATTGAAATATCTTTCCAGAAAAAATTCGTCGAAAGCGCGACGTTATCGAGAATGATTTTGCCGAGGGCAATTTAATTTGGAAGGTAGAAAAACAGAAGCACGCTAATTCCTTTGACCTCATTGCGAAGCTCGTTTGTCAGTCACAATTCTTGGTGGCATTTCTTGTATTTTTCCAACGTCAACGACGATAGCCCCGTCATTGTCCGGGTTGTTTGCCAACCCCCTTCACGGAGGAATGGACCCTGTTGCCAGATTTCACTGTTGTGCCTCGCGGTCGGCTGTTTGACGGCTTAATTAGCCACTTCCTTGAAACTTTCGGTAAGCGAGTTCACGAGAGTCGACCGTGGAAAGAGTTGAATAAGAAAAGGGGGTTGAATGAAAAAAAAAAAAAAATGAGGAAGAAAAGAGAAAAAAGCTGGATGACGGAGAAAGAAAGCCGCTCGACAATGCAGCACGTTGATGGTGCACCGCAAAAGGAGTTAGGCAACTGCGGTCTCGCTCAGCTTACGTTTTATGACATTTGCACTCACCCTTAACACTGCATATTATATATACGTGGGAAAAAAATTTTAAAAATGAAAATTGCATGTACGAATGGTTCCTTCGAAAAACAGGGTGACTTTGGATCGAGGACAAGCGAGTAGAAATACTTTTTAAAATTCTTAATCCACCGATATCTTTATCAATGTTGCTTTTTCTCTTTTTATCATTTTTTTACCCTCCTTTTACAAAGTGCCAAGACGATGATTTTATTTAAGAAAATATTAAAAATCGATTGACAGGGGGATGTAGACAAAAATTGCACAAATTTACGTACCTCGCGGTTGGTTAAATATTTATTTTACATCGTCTTGCTGTTTTGAAAGAGTTTTGAAGGAAATTGGGAATTTTTATTTCTCATAATTAAAAAAATAATTATAATATATAAGGGAGGGTGAGGGGAAAAATAAGAGTGAAGGCAAAATGGGGATGCCACAAAAAATTATTTAAGAAAATTCAAAATTTTAGAAAATGAGAAAATTATCATTATAATTAGCCTTGATATAACGAAATAGATTTACCAACGCAAAATCAGATCTATATTTCGAGATTTTCATGACGCCCATCAAGAGTTGGAAATTTAAAAAAAAATTGTCATTCTCATCGCGTTAGAAAAAAAACACCCCAACACACTCTAATAGTAGATAGTGACCCAACTTCAACTAAAATACTTGGATAATCCGAGGGCCAAAGCAAAATGAGGTACTTGGGGGCAAAATCACCCCCTTTATACTACTTAAAAAAATTAGATAATTAACGATAATAATAATAATTAGATAATAACGATTAAAATTGAATTTCACAAAAAATTTAATTGCAAAAATACACCAAGCAGCTTGGTCCAAGAATCTTAAATATTCAGGTGATGTCAAATGCCGAGAAGCGAAGGAAATCGTTTTTTCAAAAATTTTCTTTAATTTTCGAAAAAGAAATTAAGGGTCGTCTCCATTTCACCCCCGACAGTTTTTATTTCGTTCCACAATAAAATCAACGGAAACATTATTTTTAGGTTAGAAGCAACGAATTACACTGTTTCAAGCTCCATTATCTTCTCATGGTGTCCTTTTTGACCCCTTCCTCTCCAGTAAAAAATTCACACGTGTCTTTTTAACATAGACCTCTTTCTGAAGACTCTTATACCGCAAATTAGACAGATATACGGGAAGTCATTCATCAGTCGGAAAAAGCCTTCAAGTTTTGTTTGGGAGATGAAAACTCACTTATGAATATCTAAGGAAACTACCCTTGGCCCAGCCTCGTGCATTTTCATTGAATATTTGAAGTGGGCATTCGGAGAGAAAATAAACGATGTGATACTCTCAAAAGGCAGAGAAAAACGAATGAGAGCCAGAGAGAGAGAGAGAGAGAGAGAGAGAGAAATGAGAGAGTTTACAGCCAGAGCTCGAAAACGTATCGCACTCAACCGTTCTCGATCGTACGTATTTTCGTTATTTTGCCTCGGCGGAATTTTTCTTCGAGACGAGCGCTTTTCCCGAACAACCCCCCCCCCCCCCCCCCCCGCTTTTCGGGTATCTCCGCTCGTGGAAAAGAGTGCGGAAAATGCACAGAATACATATGGGGCATTCCATCCCAAATCGGACAGTTTGAAAAAAATTTCTTTTTATATTTCCTCACTTTTTTTATATTTTTGAGTACCCATCAAAAGACCCTTCCTGTTAAATTTTGAGATTTTTTTGATTACCCGTTCAAAAGATATTAAATAAACAAAAAAAACCGCTCTTTTTTTTTGTATTTTGGTCATAACTTCTTTAATAATGGTCCAAATGGAAAGTTTTTTTTTCAAAAATTTGTTTTTTATGGCCTTTTCAGAAAAAAATACGACAAAAATATTCGACGTGTTTTTGAATGAGTTTTTTGAGTTTTAAACTTTAAATCGCGTTTTTAAAAGTGATTGTCATTTTTGATTTTTTTTTAAATTTTTTGTTTCAAACATCTACCTATTCAACAATTTCTTAGACTAGTCCGATCGTGGGATCTCAATAACTACTGTGTTTTTCGATTTTTGAAAATAAAAATTTTTTTTTTTTCTTATAAATTATTATGAATACCAATTTTTGTTACTGTATAGTATTTTTTAAATCATTTTGAATTAATTTGGACCCGTTCCATTGTTAACAGATTTTTTAAATTAATAATTAATCGAGGAGCAAGTAACAACAGTTCAAGAATTGTATGAGTGGGCATTGAACCTAAATAGTCTACCGAATATTGCTGTCAAATTTTCACATTAGAAACATTATTCAGATGCAAAAGAAAGCTTTTATTTGCGATAAAATACTGCGAAATCAATCACATTTTTAGTCCAAATAAATTGTAAATATTGGAAAAAATACTATACACTAACAAAAATTGGGTTAAAATAAATTCTAAATATTGAAAAAAATACTATACAGTAACAAAAATTGGTATTCATAATAATTTATTTAAAAAAAAAAAATTTATTTTTCAAAAATCGAAAAAAAATAGTAGTTATTGAGATCCCACGATCGGACTACTCTTAAAAATTGGTGAATTGAAACAAAAAATTAGAAAAAAAAAATAAAAAATGACACTCACTTTTAAAAACGCGATTTAACGTTTAAAACTCAAAAAACTCATTCAAAAACACGTCGAATATTTTTGTTGTATTTTTTTCTGAAAAGGCCATAAAAAAACAAAAATTTAACAAAAAAAAACTTTAAATTTGGACCATTATTAAAGAAGTTATGATCAAAATACCAAAAAAAAGAGCGTTTTTTTTTGTGAATTTAATATCTTTTGAACGGGTAATCAAAAAAATCTCAAAATTTCACAAGAAGGGTCTTTTGATGGGTACTCAAAAATATAAAAAAATTGAGGAAATGAAAAAAAAAACAGTTTTTCCAACTGTCCTATTTGGGATGGAAGGCCCCATATACATATATATATATATATATAAAAAACGAGGCTATAGAATGGGGCGAGTGCGACGAAATACAGGCGCGTTTGCGGCGGCGAGGCTTTCTTCAACCGCGAAGTCGGAGTTTTTCGTACGGTGCGAGAGGAGGTTGCCAGTTTTGCGACCTACTTTCCTTCGTTGAAGCCATCGGCGAACAAACCCGCCTCACTATTATGCTCTCGCTCTCGCTCAGGGAAAGCTCACAGACGCGGCTCTCGATTCCGTTTCTACATAGAAATATACACTGGGCCAGGGTAACCATCGAGGGAAATGGCCGTAATCCCCCGAAAAGCGCCGCGAGACTCCACGCGATTTTTCCGGTAGAGGCAATTCGCCGGAATTCCAACGAAATAAGAAGAATAAGAAAACTACCGGGGTTGGAAATTCGACGGTGACGACGATCTCGATCCCGCCGACTTTTCATTCCTCTGTATAAATATCCCTCTTCGATTTTCCACTGTGTCGTCATAAATTTTGGAATAAGGCAGCACGGAAGAGATTCGCGTTGGGCTGACGGTAATAATGAAAAATGATTTTTTTTTGCTGAGCAAATTCGACGATAGGAATGCTGGACGTCAATTTAGTTAGGTTCAAAATCAATATCAATGCGGAACTTGTTTCGCGATAACGCGAAGAATTTCCCGGGGCGCCGATCCCAATCGATATGGAGGGGAGTTTGATGTACCTTTCGTTGTTTCGATATGTCAGCAAAAGTGACGGGAAGGCGTGCGACAAACGTTCGATGCCTCGAGGACTCGTCTGCGATCCAAAGTTCAACGTTTAGGCGAAAAGGTTGGAGTGCGTCACTCCGGGCGATGAAAGTTCAAACTGAAACCAAACGTCGTGACGTATGTGTACATGAATTTGTAGTTGAGTAACGAAAATAACAGTTTTTTTTTTGTTGAGGAGACGGAGATCTCTTTGGGGAGTCTTTTTAGAGGCAAAACTTAGGAGTTCAGAAGCAGTCTTGTTAGGTCGAAGATTAAAGGGATGCAAAGATTAAGGGGTGGTGGATAATCTCCGGCTAATTATGAATATACTATTTAATGAGACCGGCCGAAAAAGAGGCTCGTACAAAGACTTTTCTGTGGCAATATTGCAAAAGACTTATTTTTATTTGAATTACTTTTTTTCTTTAGCAACTATTTGAAAAGGGGTGGTTTTCTGGTAATTGGTGGTTCAATAGCTACTAACCTTATTGAAATTGAAATTTTAGCTTTGAGAACGAAGATTAGTGAAGAACAGTAATTTTTAGTACATTTTGGACTTATACCTTCAAGACCACTGGACTAAAACTTATGAAAACTATTTTCTAGAACCTTTAAAGGTAGCTCTTTCAAATGATACCGCACTTGATATATTAATTGAACATTTTTGTTTTAATTAAAAATATTTTTTTTACCAACTATTCAAAAAAATGGTGATTTTTCAGTCATCAATGACTCGCAATATCTTCCAACCCCTTTGAAATCTAAATTTTAGCTTTAGAAAGCAAGGAGATCAAGGGGAAACGGCCTTCTTAGCCTTAGAAACGGCGGCTTCTAGTAAATTTTGGATTATATCTTCAAAGGCACTGGACCAAAAATTATAAAAAATATTTTTGGAACCCTTAGAGGCAGCTCTAGCGAATGATGCCTCACGCGATATATTAATTAATTTTTTTTTTAAATGAAATATTTTTTTTGCAACTTCGAAAAAAGGGTAGTTTTCTGGTAATCTATGACTCAATTTTTTTTTAAATGGATTTTTCATCAATGGTTAATTGTTGTGTAAGAAACCTTCCTCTTTAAAAAGTTTTCTTATTTTTTAGTTTCAGATTATTTTTTTAAAATTAATTTTTGCTTAAATTAAAAATATTTTTTTCTTGCCACTTCGAAAAAGGCTAGTTTTTTGGTAATCTATGACTCAATATCTTCTAACCCTATTAAATTCTAAATTTTAGCTGTAGAAATCAAGGAGATCAGTGAGAACGGTTATTGCTAGCAAATTTCAGATTATAGCTTTTTAATTTAATTTAATTTTTTTTATTTAAAAATTTTTTTTAGCAACTTCGGAGAAAGGGTTAGTTTTCTGGTAATCTTCTAGCTCTACTGAAATATAAATTTTAGCCTTAGAAACCGAGGAGGTCAGGAGGGTCATTTCTGACGAATTTAGGACTATGTCTATCAGACCCCTAGATCCAAAATTATTAAAAATATTTTTAGAATCCTTAGAAGTAGCTCTTTCAAACTCCACTCGGTACATCAATTACAATTTTTTCTTTTTTTAATTTAATTGATTTTTAAAACCAAAGCTTCCTCTGATGAAGCTTACACCCCAATTTCCTCAAAAATCCATCAAGTTCAGTTAAGGATGTTGAGTCCCTATGAAACTTGTTACCGTTGATTGCTCAATAAATAGCTTCTTAATCGTCGTGACATTTTTACACGACCTCCTGAATACTCCATGTAAAAACATACAAAATTGTCAGAATTCTATCATCATTACTTCAACCTCCTTAAGGGTTGAAATAAAAAATTATGAGAAAATTCTGAAAATTAGGTATGTTTTTGTATGAAGTATTTGAGAGGTCGTGTAAAAATTTCACGACGATTAGGAAGCTCGTTATTAAAATATTAACATCTTGTTAAGAACAATTTTTTAAACAAATCAAAAAAATATTTATCAATAAACTTCGTTTTGTTTCCGTTGCTTTCAATATAGTGTAGGTATTAAAAAATTGCGAGGTCAAAAAAAAACTTATCGCAAAGTTATATCAGTTTCCACAAGACTACATTTAATTTAATTTAATTTGTTAATGTTAATTGTTCGATAACGAGCTTCCTAACCATCGTGAAATTTTTATACGACCTCTTAAATAATTCATCCAAAAACGTACCAAATTTTCAGAATTTCTCATCATTTGCTATTTGGGACTCAACATCCTTAAAAAAAAGTTCTTTCTCCATCAAATGGCTGGGACCAAAACTTTCCACCCCGGACTTCCCTTAACGATCCAAGGATTCTTCAGCTTCGCTGGGAACTCTCCTGTTCTCGAGTCTCACCAGATGTTAACCGACTCATGTGCTCTATGATTTTGCAATCGAGGCTAAAAGCTCATTTGCGAGGAGCAACGGCGAGACTCGGCTCTTTGGAGGACAGCCGATGTTCCTCCACACCTGTCTAGGTTTCTCTAGTCTGCTGTCCTCGCAGACCATCGCATCCCCGAACACAGATATCCTGCATCTTGAGGCTCCTTCTTACATACCGCGCGTACGAATTCAGACATTTGGAAAGGAGACCGGGTCTCGTGGATAATCCTTTGCGAGGGAGTTCCGACTCGATAGCTCAGCCATTTGGGTAGTCATCCATGGCCGACTGTCTCGCTTCGCATCCCTCTGGCTCGAGCCCCCTTGAAGGATCTCCCAGGGACTTCTCGATCCCTTGTACACCTTCTTATTCGCTTCTCAGACGTCCTTGAGTCGAGCTCGACGAGGGAAACTCTGTCATCCGTGTGTGCAAAGAGCGCACAGACACGGGGAAATACACACACGTTGGAAAACGGTAATCGACGTTCACCAAAACCCGCTCTCTGTGTTCCCCAGAAAGTTCGGAACTCGGTCCCGATATGGATGGAAGATGCAGGAACACGCTGATAGAAGAGCCATTGCACCACGAGGTCACGACAAGACGATCTACATAAACGGAACACGAGGAACATCCATTTCAGTTGGTGATGCACAACGTCCTTTCTCTTCCTCATTCCTCCTCTGCCGTTCCTCTGACTGAGGTTCACGTTTCTCTCGAGACAGAGATTGTTTCCATTGTCCACTTTTACCCGCAAACTTTCCCACAATTTCCCAACGTACAATCATTCCGGACCAAAATCCTAATGATCCTAATTCTAAAATGCATCCAAACAAATCCATTCTTTCTCCCGGTGAATCGTGGTCCAATGGTCAAGTCCTGTCACAATTGAAGAACGACTCATTTTACAATTATTTGCGGAACAGCTGGTTTTCTTCTTAGTCTGTGTATTCCATTAAGAAACATACCAACGAGTTTTGCCGCATGGAAAATTTGAATTTAGGACGTGGAACTTTGCCCGGATGTTGCGTGGCTCGTTGAGTAGAATTCAAGTTCATTGTTCGACTGAAAACTTTGTCAAGAACTGACGTAGGGACAGAATGAATGAATGGAGAACGTCTGTGAAGAGAATGCTCGACATCAAAGTCCGAATAAGTTTAATCAGTGGCTTTTGGCCTCGATTTTATGGTTTTCGTTTTGCCTCGAAGGACTTAAAATTATTAGAGCGACATCGTGAAGAATGTGATAAAAGTTTTCTTTAAGATTTTGAAAGTTGAGAGGCAATATTAATTAGGATATTTATCCTGGAGAAAGATTCTAAAAATATTTTTTCAATTAAAACAAAATATATATATATGGGGCATTCCACATCAAATCACATGGCCATCGGCCTGATCCCCTCGAATTTTGATGTCCAATGAATTGTGGGTTTCGTTCGGTCCAAAATATGACCTCAAATTTTTAGAAATTTTTATTTAATTTCTTAAGGGTTGCCTGAGCTAAAAAATCATTAAATTGAGGGAAAACATGGAGGGGCCTTTTTAAATTAGTGCAATTTTTTTCACAGAAACTAGGGCCCAAAACAGATACTTTCGACATAGTTCGATAATGGGCCAAAAATAATTACTATTTTTTTTGTATTTTAATTTTTTTTTTTAATAATTTCTTATTTTGATTGTTTCTTGTGGCGAGAATAATAACAAGAAAATTATTTTTCCAGTGAAACTTGATTTTTTTTCTTGGTTCAAGAGTGAAATGACAACATTTTACGAAAATTTATTAGCCTCGACGACCTGAAAAAAACGGATGATTCAAACACAATTAAAAAATTATTTTTGGCCTATTATCGAACTATGACGAAAATATCTATTTTGGGCCCTAGTTTATGTGAAAAAATTTCGTTAATTTGAAAAAGGTCCCTCTTTCTGTTTTCCCTCAATTTAATGATTTTTTAGCTCGGGCAAATCCTAAAAAAAGAAATAAAAATTTCTAAAAATTTGAGGTCATATTTTGGGCCAAACGAAACCCACAATTAATTGGACATCAAAATCCGAGCGGGTCAGTCCGATGGCCGCGTGATTAGACGTGGAACGCCCCATACATAGTTTTTGGTCCAGTGATATAGTCCCAAATTTTCTAAAAATTCCCGTCCCCATGATTTCCTTGGTCTCCAGCTGAAATTTAGATTGTAATAGGGTTCAGAAGATATCAAGCCATTGATACCGAAAACTACCCCTTCAACTACCTTCAACTTCTTTTAAGGGTTCTGAAAATATTTTTTAAGTATTTTGGTTCAGTGGTCTTGATGATAAAGTTTCAAACTTTCTAAAAATAACCATTCCCTCTCTGATCTTCTTGATTTCTAAATCTAAAATTTAGATTTTTATAGGGTTAGAAGATATTGAGTCATCCTTTACCGCAAAACTATCCCTTTTTCGACAATGTAATAGTTTCTAAAAAATAAGAATAAATTTTTTTAAATAAATATACCTAGTGAGGTATCATTTGAAAGAGCTGCTTCTAAGGATTCTAAAAATATTGTTTACAATTGTTGATTCAGTTGTTTCGCCGATATAGTTCAAAATTTGTTAGAAATCACCTTCCCCCGGATTCCGATCACGCTCGTTGACTCTGTGAGTATTTCCGGCGGAAATAAAAATTTGTGCGTGCACAATGGATCATTTAATCCACTATAGTCGTGACAGAGAAGAATTTTGTATGAACCACAAGTGTGAGCTTTAGAGCGCAGGAGTGGATTTATAATGAGTGAAATGAATAGGAAGAGCTGGGTCGTTTCGCAATTGCAGCGCTCACCGCTGGATCGGGGTCATCGGGTTTGCACATTATAGAAGGAACAATGGCCCGTGAAGCGCACATGGCACATGATGTATTAAACATCGTGTTGGACTATATATATACCTATACAAATATATATGAGGCATTCCATGCCATGTCGAACGGTTAAAAAGTGCTCCACTCTCAAAAAAATTGACATTTTGTCAAATTATTCAATTATAGGAAAAAGAGTAGTGTATTTTTTTTCAAAATTTCTTGATCGCATTTTTGTGAGTTTTTCAAAATTTCAAAATGTTCCAAGTACCGTTATATCTTGAAAGCATACGATTGAACAGAAAAATGTTTCAGACAAAAAAGTTGCAGTTTTACATAAACTTGGTAGAAAAAATTTTTTTTTAATTTTTTGAATTTAAACAATAACCATTTTCATCGAAAATATACGAAAATTTTTCGGTCGGTATGTCACTTTCGATTTATGTCAAAAAATTCCAGAAAATACTCTGAAGTGTGTGCAATACACACGTATTTTTTTTTAGATGGCTCGATTAGTTGTTCCAAAGCTATGCTTTGTTTTATTAATAATATTTTTTTTTGTTTTTGCTCCAATAAGCTCCAAAACATTAATATTATTATTGTAGATATTCTTTTATCAAAAAATTTGAGAGAAACAATTTGGGAGAGAATGATTTTCTATGATAATTGATTTTTCTAAAAAAAATAATGTTAATAATAAAACAAAGCATAGCTTTGGAACAACTAATCGAACCATCAATAAAAAAATACGTGTCTATTGCACACACTCCAGAGTATTTTCTTGAATTTTTTGACATAAATTGAAAGTGACATACCGATCGAAAAAAATTATTTTCGTATATTTTTGATGAAAATGGGATGTTTTTAAACTCTCAAAATAAAAAATAAAAAATTTCACAAAGTTTCTGTAAACTTGCAACTTCTTTTGTCTGAAACATTTTTCTGTTCAATCGTATGTTTTCAAAATATAAGGGGTCTTGCTAAGTACCGTTTGTTTTTTTAGAAAAATCAATCATTATGAAAAATCATACTCTCCAAAATTATTTCTCTCAAATTTGTAGATAAAAGAACATTTACAATAATAATATTAATGTTTCGGAGCTTATCGGAGCAAAAACAAAAAAAAATATTATTAATAAAATAGAGCATAGCTTTGGAACAACTAATCGTGCCATAAAAAAAAAAAAAAATACGTGTGTATTGCACACACTTCAGAGTATTTTCTGGAATTTTTTGAGATAAATCGAAAGTGACATACCGACCGAAAAAAATTATTTTCGTATATTATTGATGAAAATGGTCATTTTTTAAACTCGAAAAATTCAAAAAAAAAAAAATTGTTCACAAAGTTCATGTAAAACTGCAACGTTTGTGTCTGAAATTTTTTTCTGTTCAATCGTATGCTTTCAAGATATAACGGTACTTAGAAAATTTTGAAATTTTGAAAAACTCCAAAACGTGCGATCCAAAAATTTTGAAAAAATTTACAGTACTCTCTTTCATATAATTGAATAATTTGACAAAATGTCAATTTTTTCGAGAGTGGAGCACTTTTTGACAGTTCGAAATGGCATGGAATGCCTCATATATATCTTCGTATAAATTGCTATCGTACAAAAGGGCTCAGATGCTAGACGTTTTTCAGAGGCGCGGGGCTCGTTCGAGTCTTTTCATTTCTCAGCGGTGAAAATGACTGAAATCCGTCGAGTCGGTTGATGCGCTGGAAACTCGAAAACACGACACTGTCTTCTGCAGACTCGTGATAACCGTAACTGAGAAACGAGACTCTCTCAGCGTGGATGCGTCGTCATTTTTTGTTCTTTTACGCCAGAATATAAGAAATAATACGCCTGAAGAGCGTGGATAAAAGCTCCATTCCTGTTTTATCCGGAAATCGTTGAATCCAATTCGATTCACCTCTGGAAATAGAGATGACGTCCTTTGACTCTAAAAGACTTCGACTACCCCTAAAATTCCCCATTTCTTTTCCGTGCACAGTGGATTTAGATCGATTCATAGTTTTTTTCCTGGTCTCTTTTCCTTTTTAAAAGACAGCTGATGAGGTCACGTGAATGAAGCGAACGAGAGATCAAGAGCGAATGACCAGAGCCCGGATATTGAACCCGATATGTTTTTTTTTCTACATTGATTTTCGATTCTTCCATTTTCTATTTTCATCCCTCATTCATGTCCTCGGTTATCAGCGTGATAGATAACAAATAAAACGGAATGGAGAATCCGTCAAGACTGAGAAAAATATGAGAAAGGACAGAGCCCTCATTTCTTTCTGTGGATTCCATCTCTCGGGAATTCGTTGTATTCGGATGATTTGAACCTTTCGTCTCGCAATACATTCGAGGAACGAGCAGGGAGTTTATTTTTCCAAAGACTCGAACGAGATGCCGATGAAAGAATAAACCTCGTTTATTCAATCTCAACGCCTCGTCGTTAACACGCTCGTTTCTTCTTTAGTTCGGAGTGTGAAAATATCATGCAAACGCTGAGTATAATCCGCAATTCGAGCTTCTTCCTCGACCTACTTCACGAGAATAAAAACAATTTCTCGGCTTCGCTGGAAAATTTACATTGTCCAGGGGCGTTTTCTCGCTTTCCGCTTCGGTCGCGTTTTCCATTCAATCGCCTTCTTGTTTCTCATCGTTAATTGTCGACGAAACAGCGAGCTTTTGACGACGATTCTTCCCTCCAGGAGACAAAAAATATCCCGTAAATGGTGCGAAAGAGTTTCCAGGAAGAAGCGACGGAATAAAGGAGGTGATATTTCTTGTTAACGTTCTTTCGCTCGTGTTCTTCTTTGTTGGACCCTGTTTTTTTTTATTCTGGAGAAGGTGCGACGACAAGAGGGCAACAAAGAAGCTGCGAAGGGATTTCCGAGATGACGAGTAAAATAACAGTGAGAGACTTGATGACGTTGCGTTGAAATACGAATCAAGAAGCATCATCGTGATGTTCGTCGATTCTGGGAAAACGTTGAATGCAACAGCGACTGTGACAATACGAAAAGCGTGCAATTAGAGATTCTCAGAATAATGGAAATTCTGGTATGGATCCCTTGCTTTGTCCTGATTTGACTACAGAAGCTCTTTCGGTATTCCACGAACCAAGACAGACCCTTTCCCTTTTCAGTTTGTGAACCTTTCGCACAGAGCTTTACCGTTGGTTTCTCCATCGCAAGTACAGTCAAAATTCTCGTCAAGTTCTCGATGTAAAAACCCCATTTCCCCATTAAAATGTATTTATTTATTTATATTATATTATCTATTTATGATTTATTTATTAGAATTTTTTTTCTCGAATCGTCTCCATTTTGATAACATTTTTTATTTCCAAAACTGTGAATGCGATCTGTTTGAAATTTTGGGCATTCATTCGTTGATGTATTTGATACCAGTCAAAAAAATTTCAATAATTTCTATCGAGAATAATTCCCAGGAAACTCCCCTAAAAACAGCCCTAGATGATGCTCGGAATTAAGGGAGAAAAAGTTAAATAGGCGAGATGGGACTGTACGAAGATGTTGAGTAAAATTATGGAAACTCGTGTAAGACTGTAGTCAATGGAAGAAGATCAGAGAGTTGGAGAAAGGTGAAACAGGTCGTGTGTACGTGGAATGAAAATGGCGTCTTGGCAGCTAGATAGAAAAGAAAAGAGGTTCACAAGTGTATACGAGCTTTTTCCGTGCTCACGGTTATTGTATTCAGCGATGATTTACGAGAATTTGTTTTTCTCCAAACAAATTGCAATACACATATATAGTATTTGTATAGAAAAAGTAAGGTGTACGTGCTCCTTGCCGACCTTTATTACTACTTCTGTCGCGTGTTTCGTGTTACCTTTCTTTACAATGCGGGAATTATTGGTTCTCGCAGTACTCCCCCTTCGCAAGAGATTACAACGTGGGCGATTTTAGAGAAAGCTTTCTGGTTATTATCATAGAGACTTCTGCTTCGATGATACATCGGTTTGTTATTCTCATCTTTTCTTGTATTTTACATTGTGCGAATCTTTTGTAAACGCAATTCCAACTTAATGAGGGGTCGATTTTGAGAACTTTGTTCGCAAGCTTTTCTCTTGAAATCTTCCCGACATTTTTATGTCATTTTACATCAGGTAGTGACAAATTCAATCGAAATTCGATTCTAAATCGACCTGTGTTGATTTTTTTCAGGTAGAGTTGTAACGTGGATTGTAGCGAAGTTGTTTTCGGTCCAGTTGTTTTGTAACAGTTTTGTGCAAAGTTTTTCCAGGTAGAGTTAGCGAGGATCAACTTGATTCGTTTTGTGTGGAGTTATGTTCATGTAGAGTTGGAGTATGATTTTGTACAGGTTTTTTTGGTACACTTGCAATTGATACAGTTTTTACGGTGTAAAGATTCGTTGACGTGATTCACAAATGCCGGAACTAATGTGATCAGTCCCAGATCGTTAGACGGCGTTCGCAGTAGAAACTGATATATGCTGTCAGGCCATTCAGTAGTGCGTCGCCCTTTGGTCAGACGACGAGCGTTGTACAGCGCGTGTCACGTAGCAGAGGGAGAGCGGGAGAGAGGGAGGGAATCGGAGTCAGTAGTACGTACGTTAAATGGTCAGACGAGCCGCAGTAGTGCATCAAGGTACGCGTCAGACAGTGGTAAGCTTCTCTTGGACATGTGACATCAGGACACTATATCTAACGTTGCGACTATCCGAATTTACGTTTCCACAATGCGGAGGCTTGTCGGATGGATTAACTCGACTTGATCTGAACAAAAAATTGTATTGTTTTGCAAACTCTGCAGAAAATTTTAATTTTTTTCTAAATTCTTCGCTCAATCACGAGCTATCAAATTAAAATTGTTTTTTTTTTTAATTCGAATCTAAATTATTTAGTTCATGTACATAAATTATTTAAATTGTTTATTAAATATTTTATTTCAATATTCCAAATTTTTCTATGCAAATTTTATTAAATATTTTTTAAATGCTGCTCTTTTATATGGTTAACATTTTTGATAAAATAATTTATTTACAATGTCAAAAATAGGAAAAATATGCATCTTTTAACCTACGAAATCCATGTAACCCCTTTATAAACAAAAAATTAACTTTGAGCTTTCGCAGACAATAACAAAGTTAAATTGATTAATTAAATAATAAGAATAAGCATATTAGTCACGTGTAATTCGTCTTTTTCTTTATCTTGGTAAACAACTGTAATGAAAACAACTTCGCGTACAATTCAGGCTGCAACTCTACCCGAAAAAAATCAACGCACAGTCCGATATGGAATCGAATTTCGATCCTGGAAGTCCTAATTACTCTACACGCAACGAATCAAGTGGATCCTCGCAAACTCTACCTGAAAAAACTTGACATAAAACTCACAAAACGACTGTACAGAAAAGAACTTTGCTACAATTCAGGCTACAACTCTACCTGAAAAAAATCAACGCACAGGTCGATATAGAATCGAATTTCGATCCTGGAAGTGAAATAATACAAAATCACACTCTAACTCTACATGAACGTAACTCTCCACACAACGAATCAAGTTGATCCTCGCAAACTGTACCTGAAAAAACTTCACACAAAGCTGTCACAAGACAACTGTACCGAAAGCAACTTTGCTACAATTCAGGCTACAACTCTACCTGAAAAAAATTAACGCACATGTCGATATGGAATCGAATTTCGATCCTGGAAATAAAATAATACAAACTCACACTTCAACTCTACATGAACATAACTCTACACACAACGAATCAAGAGGATCCTCGCAGACTCTACCTGAAAAAACTTTACACAAAACTGTCACAAAACATCTGGACCGAAAACAACTTCGCTATACAATTCAGGTTATAACTCTACCTGAAAAAAATTAACGCATATGTTGATATGGAATCGAATTTCGATCCTGGAAGTAAAATAATACAAAATCACACTTCAACTCTACATGAAGATAACTCTACAAACAATGGCTCAAGTGGATCCTCGCAAACTCTACCTGAAAAAACTTTACACAAAACTGTCACAAAACAACTGTACCGAAAGCAACTTCGCTACAATTCAGGTTACAAATCTACCTGAAAAAAATCAGCCTGCTAGTCGATATAGAATCGAATTTTGATCCTGAAAGTAACTATAATTATGAACCGAAAAAAAATTCAGATGACGATCTATAAAATTCCAACTCTAATCATAAATGAGACTCCATCGTGACATTGCTGTCATCGTTGTCATACTTTAACTGAAAAATTTTAATCCCCGCTGGGCGCTATTTTATTCTCAACGATAATTCAAAGATGGTCCGAGTTTTATGGAGTTTCCCGTGAATAACGGACAGTGCAATTCACAAGCGCGATTCCGCGAGTAAGTTTTCTCGAGAGTTTTCATAGCGTTCGGTTGAAGGGTAAGCTTAATGAATATAAATTATGAATGGCGAGTTAGCCCGGTGATTCTTAAATAGTTGGATATAAGTTTTATACGCGCACTGTGCCGAGCTTGTAGGAACTTTATTTGTCTCTTCTCGCTGCCACTTTGCAGCGGACTTTTGGTTTTTGCCGCGCATGGACCGAGCAAAAAGCGAGCATGATATTGCCGGAATTAACGACGTATCAGGGAGCGAAATTCGCGATTATAATAACGGCGGCGAGTTTCGCAAATATTCCCATGGAATAGCGATAATTCCACAAATCCATGAACTTGGCGAAAATACTAACGCAAAAAGAGCGACGAAAAAGAAACAATCGCACAAAGTTTCGAGTGACGAGCAAAGTCGAATCTCCATTTCTTCTTCATCAACTGACTGAATATATCTCGTCGAGTCAGTGTCAGTTAATGGTCAGACCTCGATAGTCCAATGCGGAATATAAATCGAATTGATCGATTGCGCAATGAAGAAGGAAGAGAATAGAAGAAAGGGAACAAGAAGCGATGACTCCACTGAGGTCGTTACGGAGTCGCGCAAAGGGCAGAAACTTTTTCGTTAACATGCGCCACTGGGAAGTTTGCCTTTGTCGCGGCGGCAGTTCTTGAGGGCGATTCTCAATCAGCTGACAAACGGAAAAAAAAGTGGCAGCTTTCACTCAACGAGAGAAAAGATAGAGTAATGGAGAGATGGCGAGATTGAAGGCGATGAGAAACCGAACGAAAATGCAGAAGGTATGGAAAGGTAATGGAGTAGGGAGGCGATGGAAGTACGTTGGTTGTTGGGAGCAACGGTCTAAAGGACACTGCGAGAAAAGTAGGGATAAAGAAGCGAGGGAATGGTAGAGGAGAGTTATGGACAGTGAGTGAAGCCACGAAACGAGGATGAGGTCCGTAATTTGTTCTTTGTGGCATTACGTTAGTTTTAATTTATACTAATGTGAAAATTTCGTTTCTCGGAGGTGCATAAAGGTCTCGGAGGCTCCAGGTACCGGAAACTCCTGCGAGCTCTTTACAGGAACCTTTACCTCATCCTCGTCCTCATTCCACCTCGTAGACAAGTCGAGCACAGCCAGTGCTCAGCTCTCACACACACTCATACGCAAAACTGCCCCATACAAACGTCACACGTTAATCCAGGATGTGTATGGGAACCGCTTTTCCCTCTCGACATGTCCCAAAGGCCTTTCCAGGATCTCTTTGTTCATTGTACACGTCCCTCGTATTCGCGTATATTCGCCACGATTCTCTGCAAAGTCGTGCCACTTCTTTCGCAGATTGAACGTTGTGACGAGGGAATCTGCGTGGAGGAGACATTTTTCTTTTCTCCTCACAACGGGATAAAAATGTCTTTATCGCACGAAAGCTGGGCTGAGATTCAATTCGATATGAAAATTTAATGTCAACAATCGGTACTAAAAGGATGTTTGAGAACGTTTTCGATCGAGAAGGGTGATTTTTCCTTCGTTCGATTCGCCCGGTGTGTTTGTACACTGAAATTGATAAATTTCCATGCCAAAGACACGCAAAATAGTGTAATTGATGAAATTAATGAAATTTTCATTTTTTCGGAAAACTATTGGTAGATTCGTGTTCAGGGGGGAAAAATACATCGATATAAGGCCCGAAAAAAAAAAATTGTAAAAAAAAATTTATTTACATTTTAGCCAAAAATCAATCGGTTCACTAAAATGGCTGTGATTTATTTTCTAGATAGAATTGCGACTTGACCATGAGCGCGTTCTCTTTGTAATCGTTCAAGCTTTAAAACCTCTCTTGGTTCATCCGATTCCGATCATTTTTCGATTTTTGGCAGATTTTTAAAGTTCGACCATCGATTTTTTCAATTTTTTAAGGCATACCCCTTTCAATTTTTTTCGGCGATTTTCAAAGTGCTCTCATTTCTACAAAAATTTAGTTATCGGAATGAACCAAACGTCATTTTCTAAGTTTAGTGATAACCTTTAAGTACGAAAAAGAAATATTGGAATCGGTCGAGCTGATCAAAAGTTATAAGCGCTTGAAATTTCGCTATTTTAAGATTTCTTAAAATGGTGCCAAAATAGAAGAAAAATGTTTTGGATAAAAATTCGTAAAAATTTTGTTTCTTTAGCAAAACTACTGGTATATTCGTGATCAGGGGAACAAAATACATCGATATAAGGTTTAAATAAAATTAATTAAAAAAAAATTTTTTTCGCATTCTCGCCAAAATTGAATCAGTTCACCAAAATGACTGTAATTTTTTTTCCAGATATGATTGAAGCGGGAACTTGAGCTTATTCTCTTCATTATCGTTAAAGCTTCAAAACCCCGCATGGTTCGTTCGATTCTGATTATTTTTCGATTTTTGGCACATTTTTAAAGATCGACCATCGATTTTTGCATTTTTTTTAAGGCATACCTCTTTCAATTTTTTTCGGCGATTTTCAAAGTGCTCTCATTTCTACAAAAATTTATTGATTGGAATTAACTAAACGCTATTCTCTAAGTTAAGTGACAGCCTTTAAGTCTAAAAAATAAATTTTGGAATCGGTCAAACGAAAGTAAAGTTATGAGCAGTTGAAATTTCGCTGTTTTGCGGTTTTTTTTTAAATGGGGCCAAATAAATAGAACAAAAATGTTTTCATCGAAAAAAATCGTAACAATTTTTATTTTTTGAGCAAACCATTGGTAGATTCGTGTTTAAGGGGAAAAATACATCGATATGAGGTTTTTTAAAAATTATTTAAAAAAAAAAAATTTTCGCATTTTGGCCAAAGTGAATCAGTTATTCAGTTCACTAAAATGACTGTAATTTTTTTCCTAGACAAGATTTAAGCGGGAGCTTGAGCTTATTCTTTTCGTTATTGTTAAAGCTTCAAAACGCCGTATGCTTCATCCGATTTTGATCATTTTTCGATTTTTGGCAGATTTTTGAAGATCGACCATTGATTTTTGCAAATTTTTGAAGGCATACATATTTTCAAACTGTTCTCATTTCTACAAAAATTGGATTACCAGGATGAACCAAACGCCATTCTCGAAGTTTACTGAATACGTTTGCGTACGAAAAAGACATTTTCGAATCAGTCAAATCCAAGCAAAGTTACGAGCACTTGAAATTTCGCTGTTTTGATGTTTTTTTAAATGGGGCTAAAATAGAAAACAAATGTTCTTGATAAAAATTCGTAAAAATTATTAAGGAAAACTATTGGTAGATTCGTGTTCAGGAGGGAAAAGTCCATCGATATAAGGTTCTAAAAAAATTACTGAATTTAGCAACACATGATTTCGTAGCACATGATTTATTCTCTGAAGGAAGAATTTTTCCAAATATGAATCGAAAAAAGAATCTGACATCTCGTTTCGTCGATTGCGAATTCACACTGCATAGTCCAAAAGTTCTTGGAATTGCCGTGATTCACGATACAATTTAAACCATGACTCTGTCGATACTGGAAAAATAATGATGCTTGAAAATTGCACACCGCAAACACATGATTACATTGCAGAAACATTAATGTCGATGCAGCGCAGTGCACTAATGAAAAGACGCCACTCAAAGATAGTGCCGGGGCAGACAACTCTCCACCGACATAACCTTACGCCATACCGCGTCTATATATATATATAAACATCCACCCTTCATGAGGTAGCGGATCAGGAAAGTGGGTTAAGTTTTACGAGAATCCCCGTCGCTTTATAGTCTTGGACCGGACGTTTCTAGGCTCCAATGTTAGATCCGCTCGCAGTGATTCTTCCACGAGAGAACTCTGACGACTGCGCCCGAGTAAAAGTGTGCGTGTGTGTGTGTATATCCGGTATAGATGGAAAACGTTGAGGGACTGGGGAAGGCCCCTGAATGTCCAAACTTTACTACGAACTAGCTTGATACTTTACTCTCGGACAAACTCTGCCTCGAACACACACACACACACACACACACACATACACATTCTCGTTGTCGATTGAAACTTGGCACTCTGCGAGCTTCGATTTCTACAATTGAATTGGAAGAGAAAAAAATCTCTATTAAGAGTAAAAAATTACGTTATCGTGAAAATACGTGTACGATTTTTCCTGGGAAAATGAGTCCACGCATCAAATGCTCGTTTCTCGATTAAAAAAGAAATCTGCCGATAAAAATGATCAATCAGGATTCTGGGACAGGTTTTCCCGAGGATTCGGAAACGTCAATATAATTCAGCACATTTACGGCTGTACCAATTATTTTTCTACCATAAATGTTCCATGATAAAACCCTACCCTATGCTGAGAGAAAAAATTACTGAATTTGAGAACATGAATTTATTTATTAAATGAAAGTATTAATTCGATTATTTGATTGTTGAACCAAGAAAATCACTCTTCATTTAAATAAATATTTTCACGTATCTATTACTCCATTATATTAAACTTATTTAATAGTAACAATTAAATGCTTGATAGATTTGATTAAATTTGTATTCATTGGATTAATTACATTGATCGCATCATAAACATGAGATTATTCGAATATAAAAAACGAATTCCATGCAAAATTATTTTTTTCGAACAAAATTATTTCTTTGCGATAAATTCATCATTATTTTACTTCTAAAAATATATTTATTTAAATAGATTTTAATAAATTTGCATTCATTGGATTGATTAGATTTATTGCATCATAAACATGAGATTATTTGAATCTGAAAAACGACATCAATATTAAATTATTTTTTTCGAACAAAATGATTTCTTTGCAATCAATTCATCATCATTTTACTTCTAAAAATATTTCTGCAGTATTTTCAATATTTATTAGATATAAAATTCATTGTGATTATTTTAAAAGAAGCTGAAGTAAAATAAATAACACATTATTTTATTCCAATAGAATATTTGTTTGGAATGATTAAATTTTTATTTCCTTCAAGCAAAGAACTATCATTTCTATAGTATACTTTAATAGTATACATAAGTTGTGAAAAATTAAAAAACTGGTTTATCCAATGTTTTCTTATATTCAAATCTTCATAACTCCTAACTTTTTTCAAGCGCATAGTAGTAGTCGATAGCGTAATAGGTAGCGTGTTAGGTAGTTAGGTAGGATAGGTATGATGGTAGGTAGGGTCGAGGGTTCGAATCTCGGTCGGACAGAGAAATTAGATCGGAGAATTGGCGCAGATTTGTCTTTTTTTTCTATTTATCTCTTTTTGGGGTCACTAAACTATGCAAATTAAATTATTTGGCAAGGGCTATATATTTTTTATAAAATGTTTAGCAACAATTAATAAACACGCATTTGCTTGAATCAATCATTTTTCCTGTTGATTGGACTAATTAATTTGTCGATTCAACAAATTTTTTTTCTCAGTGCTTCCTGTATTAAAAGACATGCATGTTTTGAATGATAAAATGTATTCTTGATTCAAACAACATATTACATACAATTGATAACATATTGTTAGATTCAAGTAAATTCGTTTATTGAAATAGAAATTTATGGAATTGACTGAAAAAAATGAACCAAGTAAATATATAAGGGAACCAATCTAATATGTTTTGGCAAATAATGAAAAAAATGATCTTTTACCTTCAAAACTTTATTTCATTTTTTCTAGTAATTTTTTCTCTCAATGTAATATCACCAATCAACAAATCTACCGTGTAACACTTATGCCAGACCCAACAGTTTCAATAACTCTACAAAATAACAAGACTACCAGATTAAAAGTATTCAGCTGGTCAAATCGGCCGGTAAGTTACCGACGTTGGAGCCTACTCCAATGAAATAACACAGGCTCCCGGTGGTCGGTAAGTAAGAGATCGCAGGACTTGAGACCCAGATCACGGGAAATCTAATTGAAATCGCAGTCTCTTAGATTTGAAAAGTTCCAAACAAACATTTATAATAACAACTTTCAATAACAAGTGGCGTCCGGGACTTCGGGTGATGGATAACAAAGGAATGGTAGAGTTTTCGATTTCATAAAAGTAAAGGATCGCAAGATCTGAGACTTGTCTAGACAAATAAATGGTAGACCTGTAAAGGTCTCCATGGATGTGCCCAAAGATGATTTTGTTTTAAAAATCATCCCCAGAACCACCCTTATCCTCCCTCCAGCTCGAGCCTATTTCTATGTACAAACATTGAATAGAGGCAACCGACGATTCGTGGGTGTTGCTGAATTTCGTTGCCGTGTGCCCGTCGTTGGGCAATCTCGGCCGAAACCGCACAGCCGAGGATCGATAGCCCCGTAAACCCCCTTTCCTCTTGAGCGGGTGGACTACCGTTGGTGGTGGTGCTGCTACTGCCGCTGCTTCCTCGTTGCCCGCAAGCTCAATTCCCTCCAATGTGGTGGGATTTTCATTTCCACGGGATCAGCAGAATTTCCAAACGAACGCGACCGTTGCACATTCTATAGTTTTCCACTGTTTCCCGCGCCCAAACGGCGCAGGGAAAAAGGGAATTGGGGGTTGGCGCGGGTTCGTATATGCTAAATCAATGGCGTGTTTTGTTTTCAACAAACCAAAGCTCGTGAATAAAGGAAATCTCTCCTTTGTCGAATGCCGCAAACTCACGGTTGCAAATGAGTTAATGTATGCAGAGAGAATGACGCATCAGCTGGACAATCGAGGTTAAAACAGACGAGAACGAATCTCCATTGCAGTCCAGTGTCTGTATCGCAAAAAAGGAATAAAAGTTCCTCCAAAATTTTTTATGTCCATCGAGGGATGCTTTTGGGGGTTGGAAAATTAACTCGGGTCATTCGACGATGATTCACAGTGTTTTCGGATTTCGGGGAAGATTTTCCGAGTCACTTTATTGTTCGACGTCAGATTCTGACCTCGTGAGAAGATTTTGCGTCTCTCTTTTGAAACTGCAGGGTTACAAGTTTCTGCATAAAATTGAGATTCGCATGGAAGTTGAGTTACGGCTTTCTCGTGGACTCCACGAGCGTCTGCACATGTACAGAGGAATTGTGGGGTAAAATGGACGATTTTAACTCCTTCAATTGACGTCAGATTGTTGAATGAATCTTCAACGAAGATAAACGTGAAGCATGGGACGTTGGGCTTGTTTTTTCCGCGCAAAAATGCTCAAAATTCAATGTACGAGTCGTTGATCGATAAAACTCTGAGCCTGATCCATTTTGCTTGGTATTAATCCCACGAGCAAAGAAGAGATGGGCCGAAAGAGCGGAACGAGTGCGAGAGGGCAATTCCGTGCACACTGGCATCGGGCACGGGGGTGTTTCTGAGCCAAGTTTCGAAGACTGACAAAATTACGTGCACAACGTAACTCCGAAAGCGCATCGCTATACATCGCCTTTGCTTAAACTTTGCCGAAAGTTGAGGCAGAAATTCCGAATAAGTCTCCTCAACGTTCTAATGTTCGTAATTTTTCTCTTCTCTGCCTATCTCTCTCTCTCTTTCTCTTCATCCCTCTCTTCTAGAAATTTCTGTACACGGAAAATATTTTCCCCTCTCTCACACAGACGAACTTTTGTTTGCCCTTCGCCAGCGCCACCACTTCACTGAGTCCGGCGCGGAAAATTGAATTATGCGAAAAAGAAACGAGGGACAAAGAGAGAGGGATGAAGGGGCGATTTGGGCAGCGAGATACGGAGGATCGTGATATTAATTTTCAGAGATTCTTAACGATGACCGCACTGATTAATTAGCGCTACTTTGTTTCGATTTTACACTGCATTTGATAATTACGAAATTCGTGAGATAAAAGCACCTTGAGAGAACCCTTTGCCTCGAGGTTAACCACTATGGCAGATTCAACGTGATATCGAGGGTGGATTTTTTTTTTCGTGTAATATTAATGCAAAGCTTGCAAACTGGTAGAAATGTAATGATAACGTTAAATTTCAGGCAGTGATCGGCAAAAACATCTATCTATTTTTATTATCCAATTTTTTCGTAAAATTAATAATTAACAAAGAAATATTACTAATTTTTCTTTAACATTAGCAATTAGCGGGAACATATTACTAATTTTTCTAAAAATTAGTAATTAGTGACAAAAAATTTCTAATTTTTATTAAAAAAATAGTCATTAGTGACATAACTTTGTTAATTTTTATTAAAATTTAGTAATTAGTAACAGAATATTACTAATTTTCCTAATAAATAAGTAATTAGTGACTCCAAAAAATGATTAATTAACGATAAAATATTACTAATTTTTTCTAAGAATTAGTAATTAGCGAGAAAGATATTGCTAAATAATCTAAAAAGTCAATAATTTGTGAAGAAATGTTGTATTAATTTTGAAAAAAGTGATAAATAAAATAAAAATTACTAATATATTTTTTAATAGGTACTGATTAAATATTCGTATTAATAATAACTTGAATGATATCGTATGATACATTAGATACGATAAATACTAATGTGTGAAATATTCAAAAGATCTAGTTATTATAAAAAGTAAAACAACTTTTTGAATCGAGTTGTTTGAGCTTATAATCATGACTCAATCCATACACACAAGTACGTAAAAATACACAATACTTTTCTACAAATTACTGTTTTTTTTAAACTAATTAGTAATATTTTTTCGCTAATTACTAATTTAAAAAAAAATTAGAAATATTTTTTCGTGACTAATTACTAATTTTTTTGGAAAAATTGGAAGTATTTTCTTACTAACTACTAATTAAAAAAAAAAATTTCTAACATTTTTCCGCTAATTACGAATTTTTATAAAGAATTAGTAATATTTTTTGACTAATTATTAATTTTTCGAAAAAATGATTAATAAAATCAACATCGTTGATGAAAAAATCAATACTGCCGATCACTGATTTCAGGTAGAGTTGTGAGCTGATGCAGCTGTTGATTTCTACAACGCTGAGTAAGATGACAACGATGGAATGTCATCGATTGGCAGATTTCAAGAACATCCAAAGGGTATAGTTAATTTTCATTGTCATTGTAATAATTAAATAAAAATTGTTTTTAATACTTTGTTTAATGAAATAATTCTTTCAATATTAAAGTCAATGTAGTGCTGTCTTTTCTTCATTTCTGTTGTATTTTCTCATTTGAATTCTTCGTGAAGCTTCACTTTGTCCAGAAGCTCTGGAGCGAGCTTCACTCGTTTTGGAGTTAAAAAAATCCATTTCGGACAGCACGGTTAGGATTATTTAATAAATATTAGAATCAAGCTTTTACATTTTTTAAATATTTTTGCTTATATAAATATTAAATATTTAGGTTACTAGTCCTTTTTATTACAATCTGCGAAAACGTGTGCAAAAAAAATTGTTTGTTCGTTTTGAAAAAATATTGGAGTACATTTTCGAAGAGAAAAGCATGTGTCTGGAAAGAACTAAAAGTTCTGCACAATTAACAATTTCTGTACTCTCCGCCATTTTGTCCATCACAAATTTTGAACGTCTTGGAAAATTTCAAAAAAATTGCTCTGTCGCAAAAAGGTTGTCCCGAAAACAAAGCTTCCCTCATGAGGAAGCAAAACGTCGAGGGGCCTCCTCAAAACCATTCGCATCAAATCCGCACGAAAGGCGCCTTTCAAAGGAACGTAGAATGCAGTTCAAGCGCCGAGAGTGAATTTTTTAAGAAGAACAAGAGTATGAGTGCGCAAAAGAGAAGAAGAAAATGCATCGATCTCTCATTTCGGTCAAATTGTCAGGTAAATCGTATCTGACGAATCCGTCTCTCGTCGTCGAGGCGCTCATTTCCCCTTAAAGTGCGATGACTCGAGTCGCGATCGACTGTACGAAGCGTGAAACGGATTCGTGATTTTTCAAACGATTTTGGTCGATAAAACACGTCAGTGAGAGCGAAGGAGAGAGAAGGAGAGAAAAAAACACAGAGGAAAGCGAGCGTAGGAAGGAAGAAGAGCGCGTTCCACTTTTTCCCGGGATGAATATAGCGAGGATCCAAAGGATTCTTTATTGAGTGCAACGACAAGAGTTTCGATGGCGCCGCTATCATCTTCCCTTCATGTATATAGCTCAAACAGAAGCAGCAGGAAACCGAACCTCTTGATTGTTCTGTTCTCATTCGAAACGCTGAAAAACCTTCGGCGAACACGCCGCGAGCTTTTCTTTGCCTCGAGCAAACTCGATTCTTCAATTTCATTGAATTTTCCGGCTTTTTTTTTCTACCTCGATCTCACTTCACGTGTGCATCTCGTATTCCAGTTCCATATACTTGGTTTGTTCGATGAAACCCACCCAGATCAAACGAGAAGAAGGTACATTTTTCATGTCCCTTAAGAGCACGGAATCGTCGACTTTAATTTTGGATATTGTGAAAATGTTCGAATTTTCGTAATTTCGTAGCTACAGAGCTCAAAAAAATGTTATCACAGCCACCAGACAATTTTTTTTTGAATTAAAATTTTGACTCGGATTTCTGCATCTGCATTGTTTCGATTTTGGCAAAGCATAACTCTTTAACTGTGGCGCGGAGAAAAAAAATCATTAACCTTTTTTGTCCCTCGTTCAATTCTGCGATGGTCGATTTTTTTGCAAAAAAACGTGCGTGTAAGTAATTGTTTTGATCTATTTAATCGTCTCAAAAGCTGCATTTTCTTTACCGTCATTAGGGGATGAAAAATTTGAGACTTTTTTATTTCATGATACCTTTTTATATTAATACTAATATAATATGAAATTCTAACTAATATTCTAAATATTCAATTTTTTATTTACTTTTATATTTTACATTTTTTATTTTTATAATCTTGTTAATCTTTGTTAATATTTTATGATCTTTTTTTATTTTCAATCCCACTTAATGTGGAGCAGTTATCGGCAAAATCGATATTTTCGTCAATTTAATTACCGCTAATTACTCTGTGTTAGAACATTTTATAATTGTTCCAATAAATATTAACCATTATTAAGGCACTCAGTAATTAGGCAGTAAAGTATTTCTAATATTCGAAAATTCGATAATTCATGTTTGATTATTATCCAATAAACCTATAACCTGTAATATAGATCAAATAATAACTCAATAACCAAGTAATTAAAATTTTGCTCTTATGAATTACTGATTTTTTAAAAAATTAGGTAATTGTTAATTCTAATTATTAATTATCCAAGTAATTGAATACTCAAGTACTCTACTTACTAATGTTTTATGAAATTCGTTAATTATTCTTTCTAATTATTAATTATTTGAATAATTAGATAATTAATTCTTCTAATTACTTATTTTCAAAAAAGTAGTTAATTATTTTTTGTAATTATTAATTATTTGATAATACGGTAAGTTTTTGGTGAGCAACATTTGGATAGAAATTGATCGAAATTTACGGCCGGTAATTGAATACAAGTTGCAGGAAGACTTGTACATAAAATATACTCCAACTTTTGTACAAGTTCACTCCAATAACATCTACAATTATTTGTAGTCAAGTTGTACTTAAATTGTGAAGGAATTTATAATTAATAAGTAATTTATATATCTAAATTTCTAATTATCCAAATAATTGGTAATTGAAATAGTTCAATTACTAAATACTTGACTAATTAGTAATTTAGATATATATACATTACTAATTATTCAAGTAATCAATAATTGACATAATACAATTATAAATTATTTTAATAATTAATAATTAACATGATTCAATTACTAATTAATTTAACGATAAGTATTTTAAAGAATACGATGGCTAATTTTTCTAATAATGAATAATTCAGAGAATACACATATTCAATATCCAAATAATTCGTAGTGTTGGTCTTTAAATTGTTGATTATCGAAATATTTAAAAACAGAATGGATGATAATATTAATTTTGTAAATAAGGATTAATTAAAAATCTATTTTTTTTGCCGATCATTTATTTGGAGCTTTTAAAATTCTGTAAAAATATCGGTCACTAGAAAATTGAAGGAAGAAAAAAATGTGAAATTTTTCAATTGATTCATTAAAAATTTTTTTATTTTGTAGTTTTAATTTTTCAATTTTAATTGATTTGAAAATTAAAAATTTTTAATGAAAAAATTGGTCGTCAGAGAATTAAACGAGGAAAAAATAAGTTCGATGAATTTTTTTCTCTGCATCACAATTAAAAAGTTATGTGCTTCATCAAAATCGAAAAAAATATTGATTAAAAAAAAATATCGACCCGATTTAAAACTTTCTAAAATATTTGGACATTTTTAAAAACGTATTTCTCTAATTTCCCAACTATCGAGCTTTTCCCATGCTCTGCAAATCTCCGTGTGAAAAATTTCGAATAAAAATCGGGAGTAACAGGATTATAAGTAGCCTCGAAAATGCGGAATTCGGGAACGACGAAATTCAGTCACTCGCATATCATATTACACGGCGAAGAGCTCGCATTTTTCACGGTTGCCTTCCACGACATCGCGCTACATTTTGTCATTGAGAGAGAAAAAAAGGATTCGAGGAGCGCGGCACATCGATGATCGAGGGTGCCTCCTCTTGCGGGCTCGAGGATCGCGATCCTTCGGAGCGAAAAATACGACATCGAGCTCGCGAGACGTCGAATGTTTATTTTCTACTTTACGCTCGGTTTCCGGTAGTTCCGCGCACGAAATTAAATAATAACAGTAGCAATAACATCGTCGGCATTTTCCCTCTCGCGCACATGACACGGTTTGCCGTTATTTTTATTTCCCAGCGAAATATTTCCGCCACACTGCGAGAAAGCACTCAAAGCGTTCGTGCAATGTTCGCGAAGAATATAGAGACTCGATTCTCCTGCGAATTCCTCGAATATTCGACGAAAGAATCGGACGAGCGCGTTCGAAGATTGAAAAGGAAAATTTGAAAAAATTAATTTGGAGTAAATATTGCGTTTCCATTTAGCGTTGTTAATTGAGAATAATTCAGATTTGCGCCTTGGAAATGACCAAAACTAAAATCCATCTTTCTCACACCCAGAAAAAAGATCGTTTATTTGATTATTTTTTAGTTACTTTAAAGAAAATTTTCTTTCCATGCGCAATTTTGGGCGACATTTACTTCCACTAAATTTATTTATTTGAATTCCCTGTCATCGAGAAACAGGCGTTGAAGAAAAATTCTATACGTTGCTCATCCGATCATGTCTGCAGATTTGTCAGTACCCCAAAAATCCGCCAGGTGGCTACCTTTCGCACAAGCGAACCTGCCTCTCGACGCCTCCATATCCTTTCCAAGCTCGTCTATGTTTGATATCCTTATTTTTCAGTATGGATATTTAATACATTGAACATTGCCGCAAAACGCAAAATAGTCGAATCCCCGAAAAGGATTCCCATAAAAAGGGTCTTTTTTCTTTTTCCTTCTGTTAAAGAAAAGACGAAGCTTTACGAAAATGTTGACTCAATATGTGTAGCTATACATTCAAAGATTGAAATGTTTAAAAATGTATATTGTGTAAATATTTGAAAAAAAATTATTTCATCTAAATACATATTTGTTTAGTTTGAAATAATATTTATCAATGAGGCATTCCACGTCAAGACGGCTACCCCATTTTTTCAAATCGCCAAAAATCGCATACAAATTTTTAGGAAGTAGTTCTAACTATCAAGAAAATTCGTGATTTTTTTCAGATTTTAAAATTACATATTTTAGCCGAAAAAAAAATACAAAAATTTTGTTTGTCACATTTTGTAACTCGAAAATTATTCATCGTACGAAAAAAAAGTAGGACATAAAATTTAGGATTTTCAACGTGCTTTTCACTGACATTTTTTACAAACTCCTCCGAAAGCTCTATATACAATTTTCGGAGCAAATAATATTTTAGATTTTTTTTTCTCAGAATTAGCATTTTTGATTCATCTGTAGTTCTAACAGTTTTTTGCTTGATATATTTACAGACTACAGAAAAATTGGCTCAGTGGACAGACCATTCCTTCGCATGCGTTTTTCATCCCAAACGAATACACAAATTTCTCTTGAACATTAACAGGGTTGAGACTATTTATAGATATTTTCTACAGACCGCATTTTTATTTATTTTTTCTACTTTTTCAATTTTTTAAACTTTTTCCATTTTTATTTGTTTAAATATCTTTTTGTACATTTTAATAAACTTATTTATCAATGGACCCCTGTGCACCGATAAAGTCTATTCAAATTAGAGTCAAAGGCTAGTCACACCTCTCAATTGCAAAAGGGAATTAATTTACCCTCTTTCGATACACCGACGTTTCCATGGCCAATGAATACTTTTTTAGTTCGATTTGGCCATGATATTTGGGAATGAAACAATGATACTGCTTTGTTCCTGGAATCGACTTCGCAGTATCAAAACGAGATTATTTCATTATTTTTCCCTGTCTACGATTAATAATGTAATTAATGATAAGATATCAAAATCTACAATATTTCGTTAAATCACTCTATATTGATACATTGTATCGATAAAAATGCATGCGAAGAAATGGGCTGTCCACTGAGCCAATTTTTTTATAGTCTGTAAATATATCAAGAAAAAAACTGTTAGAACTATAGTCGAATCAAAAATGCTAATTCTGAGAAAAAAAATCAAAATATTATTTGCTCCGAAAATGGCATATATAGCTTTCGGAGGAGTTTGTAAAAAATGTCAGTGAAAAGCACGTCGAAAATCCTAAAGTTTATGTCCTACTTTTTCTTTCGTACGATGAATAATTTTCGAGTTACAAAATGGGACAAACAAAATTTTGGTATTTTTTTCCGGCTAAAACATGTAATTTTAAAATCTGAAAAAAATCACGAATTTTCTTGATAGTTGGAACTACTTTCTCAAAATTTGTAAGCGATTTTTTGGCGATTTCAAAAAATGGGCTGGCCGACTTGACGTGGAATGCCTCTAATATTAAATAAAAATTTAATAGATCGCAATATATTTTCCTAGTAGGTCATTCAAAAAAAAAAATTTCGTTGACATGAATAGGTATTAGGCCGGCTTACAACTAAAAAAAATTATTTCGCTTGACTAGGACTTAGTTATAAATGTACTAGATCTTTTTTCTGGGTGCAGGCTTGAGGTCGAATCGTTGGTTCCTTTTTCGAGGGACATTCACGAATATCCTCGTTTCTGTTTGCACAAGTATATCGCGCTGAAGTTGGTGTATTTTCATTTGCCACCTTTCCGGGCGAGAGTCAATCGTGTTCTCCCTTATCGCAACAGTAACGAGTCGTGTCGTTGAGATATAAAGTCGCGATAAACCCACCCCCGTAGTTGTGGCAACGCGCGATCTATAATTGCAATTCACGTCACGATCGTTTTCGTGGTGGCGAATCGCCTCTGGAGTTGCTCTTGTTTCCTCGTTTCACCCTCTGTTCTCACCGTCACCTTTCCCTCCTTTCCCACCCTCTCTGTATGTCCAATTTCAAGTCCGATGTGCCAAGCAACGGGAGCAACCCGCACCCGCTTGCAACCCCTAAGACGATCAGCTCGACCGACTTGAAAATTACACCGTCGATTCTTCGACGTTCTCGACGTCGCACAGAGGTCACGAATTTAACGTCGGAATGGTAGAAAATCGAGAAACTCCGGCGGAGAATACCGCCACAGAATTTTCGACCTAAAACGTCGAGTCACGTCTTCAAAGTGGACGACGCTTCGTGAAGTTCGAACGTCCGGCGATCCTCCCTCATACCTTCAAAACACACCGACCCACACGTTCGTACACACCCTCTTGCGTGTCGATCCGATCGTTTCCCTCTTTCAACCCCTATTTAAGGTGACCATATGACAGTGATCGACAAACAAAAAAATGTCAATTTTTTATTTAGCCGTTATTTACGAAGTTAAGGGGGCAAACCCCTATAAATGGTCGAAGATGACGAGGAATTTCGGGATTTTTTTCCAACGCAACTACTGGACCAATCGTTTTCAACTTTGGAGGCTATTTTATTGTACATTCGAAGACTTGAAAAACATTTTTTTGAGGTACCAGAGATTTTTATTAACTTTTAAACGCGATTTACTCGAAACTACATTTTCGCAATTTGCGGCAGCGATAAAAAAAAACTGTTCATCCGATTCATTTCAATCAAATATTCTTAGACACATAATTGCACATAATTGCAAACCCTCGTCGATAAACCTCCATTTAAAAAAAAAATAATAATAATTTATCGTTTTTTGCATAAAAATGTTCGTTGAAAATTCGATCTTTTTTATCTGAGTGCCGCCATTATTACAATATTCAACTTTTGAAACTTTTTCTCGGTTCATCGACAGCGTACTTTCATATAGAATGTAAAAGTTTCTGATTTTTTTGTTTCGGATGAAAAACAAAAAAACTACAGCTGCCGCAATTCGACATCGCGGAAAAAATTCGTTCAGCAACGATTGGTTGCAGGCTGCTGTTGAATACTTATTTTCGATTTAAAAAAATGTTTTTCAAGTCTTTGAATGTACAATAAAATAGCCTCCAAAGTTGAAAACGATTGGTCCGATAGTTGCGTTGGAAAAAAATTCCGAAATTCCTCATCATCTTCGACCATTTATATGGGTTTCCCCCCTTAATATTATCATCCATTATTTTTTTTAGCTATTTCGATAATCAGTAATTTAAAGACCAATACTATGAATTATTTGGATATTGAGTATGTCTATTCTTTGAATTATTCATTATTAGAAAAATTAGTAATCGTATTCTTTAAAATACTTATCATTAAATTGATTAGTAATTGAATTATTTTAATGACTAATTATTAGAATAATTTATAATCAAATTATGTCAATTATTGATTGTTTGAATCATTAGTAAGGTACATATCTATATTACTAATAATTCAAGTAATTAGTAATTGAACTATTTCAATTACCAATTCTTTGAATAATTAATTATTTAGATACGTAAATTACTAATTAATTATAAATTCTTTCACAATTCAAGTACAAATTGACTACAAATAATTGTAGATGTTATTGGAGTGAACTTGTACAAAAGTTGAAGTATATTTTGTGCACAAGTTTGCCTACAACTTGTATTCAATTACCGGCCGTAGATTTCGATGAACTTGTATCCAAATGTTGCTCACCGAAAACTTACCGTAAACTTTGCGTCAAATTGATTCCAAGCTACAGATGAGCAAGTTTTTATAGTACAACAATGGCTATCAGGGTTCCTGCTTAACTTCACTGAACAAATTTACAATTATCAAATAATTTATAATCGCAAAGAATTATTAACTAATTTTTTGAAACATTAATAATTATAAGGAATAATTAACTAATTTTTTCGAGTAATAAATAATTGGAATGAATAATAAACTAATTGCATAAAAAATTAGTAAGTAGAGTACTTAAGTAGTTAATTACTTGGATAATTGATAATAAGAAGGAACAAATACCTAACTTTAAAAAAAATCAGTAATTCATAAGCGCAAAATTTTAATTACTTACTTATTGAGTAATTATTTGATCTAAATTAGAAGTTATAGAGATTTTTTATTGAATAATAGTCAAACATGAATTATCGAATTTTGGAATATTAGAAATACCTTTCTGCCTAATTACTGAGTGCCGTAATAATTGGCGGTAATTAAATTGACGAAAATATCGATTTTGCCGATCACTGCCATATGGGGAGTAGAAAGAGAGGAAGAGAGAGAAATCCTAAAGTTTCATCGCACATCCTTTCTTCGAGACGAAACGCAAAAATAAGTAGATCTTTGCTTCCAGAGCTATGAAAATTAGGGGTGTAATGTAGTTCATTTTCACTTGGTATTCATTAAAATATTCGTGCAAGTACGAAAACTTTTGCGTTCACTTCGAACGAGTCTCAAGGGTTGAAAGAAGCCGAAAGTGCGGGCCCGACTTTACTCGCGTGTATGGCGTGTAGCGTTCGATTCCGCGCCTAGCAAAGACGCCGCGCCATTCTAACTCGCGTGTATGGCGGGTAGCGTTCGATCCCGCGCCATCCTAACTCGCGTGTAAGGCGTGTAGCGTTCTATCCTTCAAGATTGCCTCTCGCGCCTACTGAAGATGCGCACCATGAGGATATCGAGTTGTGGCGAGCCCGTCAATTCACTCCCACGCCAAAAATCGCAATCAATAAAGTCTAATGTTAGAGCACGTAGCTGTTGGCTGTTTGAGTTTAATGTCGAATAACTCGAGTAATAACCGACGCTTCTGGAATATAGGTTACACTAAAAAACGATAAAACGACGAAGAGAAACGCGAGGATATTGGATTTCCGTGAAACAAAATGTTTATATTTTTTTTTTCCACGGCAACGATTGAACTCCGATGTAACGGAGCTTACGCAGAAATTGTGGTAGCCGCGTGTCCGTATGGAAACAACATTTTTTCAACGTTGCACAACGAATACATGAGTTACAGTCGCCTTCGTAATCCCCGATCGTCAGTAGAGTGCGTGAACATCGCGTGTACCGCATCGAGGGAACGAAATAATTTCCGTCCTCTTTTTCGCAACCTCCTGGCATTTTATAGTGGATTTTGTGCACATACCAAGAAGTTTCACACACGAATTTTTCGCTTTGAAAAAAAAAATGAAAATATCGTACATTTTTCATTTCTCGTTTTTCCCTTTTCATAGACAAATCTTTATTTTCGTGAATACTTTTAGAATCAATATTTTTTTAGTCTTAAAATTGAGTAAAATTGATCGGAGATTGATAATTTAAAAATTCAGCAAATGAGAAGGTTGCCTCCCTTTTTTCACAGTTGACAGAGCTTTATTTTGTGAGAATCTGAAAATAGATTTTCGTACAGAATCATAGAGGAAGTATGATGAAAAAAGAGGAGGGAGGAAATCTGTAAATTTTTAATTTGCACAGTTTTTATCAATAAAACCTTGCGAAAGGGCACATATTTATAGCTCTACCACTTATTTCTCTACCAGAAATACATCTCTATCACAAAATCTTTCTACCACATGACAACTGCCACTTGACAAGCTTGTCAGATTAAAAGGCTTGTCGATCGGGTCGGTCACTTATCGACGCTGGAGCGCGCTCCAGTGCGGAAACAAAATCGCCCCGTGGTCGGTAAGTTAGGGATCGCAGGTTTTGAGACTCTGAGACGCGTAATCCGGTAAAATTGTAAAATGGGAGGACTGAGAGAGATTTTGAGAGACTTGTTAATTGAAATTGATATTACGGTAGTGTTTTACTACGCTAGAGATGTATTTTCGGCATAGAATTAAATGGTAGAGCTGTAAATGTGCCGTGAAAGAGTTTTCGCAAACTCTGAAGTAATTATTCGGTTCATTTTACAGTTAAAAAAAAAGATATGCACGTATGAAGTGGCACTGGCGAATGGAACGGAAAATGGGCGACGAAAGTTTCTCGAGTAGCAATTGTGGGTCGCCTGGCAGTATTTCACATACGTGTATCTCACATTTATTGTACTTACACCGTCGAGAGAGGAGTCGAGGAGCAACGAGCCAAATAATCTTGCGCCCACCATCGCGCCTCCTCCTCGCATCGGGTACCGTATATTTCCGGCTCAAAAACCACGAAGTACGACGAATAACTATGAAACAAGGTACTCGAGGGTTGGGATAAATCGCGCTCAAATCACCTCGAATATGGGCAAAATTTTCAGCAATCTTATGACGAGGGTTGCAAGTAATGCATTACTTTTTCTAATGTAGTTTGTCCATTACACATTACATTACAATGGGTAATGGACATTTTTTCTATTACACACTACATCGTAATGAGTCATGATATTTTTTCCATTACACACTACATTGTAATGGGTAATGGATTTTTTTTCATGACACACTATATTGTAATAGGTAATGTAAATTTTTTCCATTACATACTACATTCTAATGGGTAATGAAAATGTTTTCCATTACACACTACATTGTAATGGGTTATATAAATGTCTTCCATTACACACTACGTTGTAATGGGTAATGGATATTTTTTTTCATTACACACTACATTGTAATGGGTAATGGATATTTTTTTTCATTACACACTACATTGTAATGGGTAATGAAAATGTTTTCCATTACACACTACATTGTAATGGGTAACGGATTTTTTTCATTACACACTACATTGTAATGGGTAATGTAAATTTTTTCCATTACACACTACATTGTAATGGGTAATGAAAATGTTTTCCATTACACACTACATTGTAGTGGGTAATGAAAATGTATTCTATTACACACTACAGTGTAATGGCTAGTGGATTTTTTTTTTCATTACACACTACATTGTAATGGGTAATGGATATTTTTTTTCATTACACACTACATTGTAATGGGTAATGAAAATGTTTTCCATTACACACTACATTGTAATGGGTAACGGATTTTTTTCATTACACACTACATTGTAATGGGTAATGTAAATTTTTTCCATTACACACTACATTGTAATGGGTAATGAAAATGTTTTCCATTACACACTACATTGTAATGGGTAATGAAAATGTATTCTATTACACACTACAGTGTAATGGCTAGTGGATTTTTTTTTCATTACACACTACATTGTAATGGGCAATGTAAATTTTTTCCATTACCCACTACATTGTAAGGGGTAATGTAAATTTTTCCCATTACACACTACATTGTAATGGATAATGAAAATGTTTTCCATTACACACTACATTGTAATGGGTAATGGATTTTTTTTATTACACACTACATTGTAACGGGTAATGGAAATTTTGTCTCTTACACATTCTAAAAGTAATGGATAATGTATTAACTGCACATTTAGGGCCCTAAATTATCGACCGTGGATAAGAAAGTTCCGTTTCTAACCTTTCTCTCAATAGAAACTACATTCTGAAAACAAAAAATGATAAATTTAATGAACAAAATTAAATGCTCCTTCGAGATACTCGACGAGTCTTCATCGTTATTTCAGTAGTCAAGAAGAGGAAAAATTCCGTCGAGAAATTTAGAGAATATCTTCCTTATGCATTCCGCACAAACTAATTTCCTCCCTCTCGAATAATCTCGCGATTCTCAAAGCTAGCATCGTTCCATTTCCATTTAACATCTTTCACACCCCCGCGGCGGCTGCTTCTTTGCCGCCGTCTCTCTTTCGTGAAAATTAGATTTACGAAAGCCTCTATTTCGCGTTTCACCGCTCGGGACTTTCACCATTCCTCAACGATATTCGCACAACTGTGGTTAGCGCAAAAGGAGGAGAAGAAAAAAAAGGTTTAAGAAAAAAATATATACCCTTTTACGACTCGTCGCAAAGAGTCGTAATATACGAATTGCCGGTTTCGAGTCTACGCTCGTGAAAATTAAGATAAAAGAGCGTCAAGTCACGAGTTTTACATAAAATTTCCATATTTATTTGCAATAATGTCTACTCGAATATTGCGGACACGATTTTTTTTCTCAAATAAATTATTCATGCTTAATTAGCGCCATAAACAAATACCGCATTCGGCGATGAAAGAGGAAGGATTCGTTCTTGCATGGTGAATTGATTGAATACAAACGCGAGAGACGAACAATTTTCCTGTACTTGTAATTCGCAAAATACCGCATGAATACTTTCAGGTGTATTTCAGTCACGGAGTGTCGTAAGCCTTTTATGAATAATCGTCACCGATGGCGCAAACGTGCAATTACCGATATGCCACAGGTCGGTTACTCTCGAATCGTCGATCGTTAAAATTCTTTCGCTGTTTTAACGAAAACGTTTCTGCTTGAATACGGAAGTTACTTGAGCAGAGAAACCGTGTTTACCTTTGTTCCATTTGCTTGAAAGAAGCTTTGTTTTCGTAAAAAGATTTTTTTTGTTGAGATTTTACATCAGTATTCTCAAAATATCTTAAAACGTCGAGAAATCCTATTTTGAAAACAATTTACGGATGCATATGGGTCATTTCGTGTCAAATGGACCACTTCTGAACCCGACCCCTTTCGATTTGGCTGAAATTTTCAAATTCTTTACCCAACCCGAAGAAAAACTTTTTTTTTCAAATGTAACATCAACTTTCGTGATAACAGGCTCAAAATTTGTACAATGATACACTGAGAGAAAAAATTACTAGAAGCAATGAAGTAAAGTTTTGAAGGCAAAAGATCATTTTTTTCATTATTTGCCAAAACATATTAGATTGGTTCCCTTATATATTTACTTGGTTCATTTTTTTCAGTCAATTCCATAAATTTCTATTTCAATAAACGAATTTACTTGAATCTAACAATATGTTATCAATTGTATGTAATATGTTGTTTGAATCAAGAATACATTTTATCATTCAAAACATGCATGTCTTTTAATACAGGAAGCACTGAGAAAAAAAATTTGTTGAATCGACACATTAATTAGTCCAATCAACAGGAAAAATGATTGATTCAAGCAAATGCGTGTTCATTAATTGTTGCTAAACATTTTATAAAAAATATATAGCCCTTGCCAAATAATTTAATTTGCATAGTTTAGTGACCCCAAAAAGAGATAAATAGAAAAAAAAGACAAATCTGCGCCAATTCTCCGATCTAATTTCTCTGTCCGACCGAGATTCGAACCCTCGACCCTACCTACCAACATACCTATCCTACCTAACTACCTAACACGCTACCTATTACGCTATCGACTACTACTATGCGCTTGAAAAAAGTTAGGAGTTCTGAAGATTTGAATATAAGAAAACATTGGAAAAACCAGTTTTTTAATTTTTCACAACTTATGTATACTATTAAAGTATACTATAGAAATGATAGTTCTTTGCTTGAAGGAAATAAAAATTTAATCATTCCAAACAAATATTCTATTGGAATAAAATAATGTGTTATTTATTTTACTACAGCTTCTTTTCAAATAATCACAATCAATTTTATATTTAATAAATATTAAAAATACTACAGAAATATTTTTAGAAGTAAAATGATAATGAATTTATTGCAAAGAAATAATTTTGTTCGAAAAAAATAATTTAATATTGATGTCGTTTTTCACATTCAAATAATCTCATGTTTATGATGCAATAAATCTAATTAATCCAATGAATGCAAAGTTATTAAAATCTATTTAAATAAAGATATTTTTAGAAGTAAAATAATGATGAATTTATTGCAAAGTAATAATTTTGTTCGAAAAAAATAATTTTTTATTGAATTCGTTTTTTATATTCAAATAATCTCATGTTTATGATGCGATCAATGTAATTAATCCAATGAATACAAATTTAATCAAATCTATCATGCATTTAATTGTTACTATTAAATAAGAGTTTAATATAATGGAGTGATAGATTCGTGAAAATAATTATTTAAATGAAGAGTGATTTTCTTGGTTCAACAAATAAACAATCAAATTAATACTTTCATTTAATAAATAAATTCATGTTCTCAAATTCAGTAATTTTTTCTCTCAGTGTAGTTTAATAAACGAATATACTTGGTATTAAATTTTGCGAAAGTTGCTTGAGCTTCATTGTGTGTGATTTTAAAATGCTCGAAAGAAAATATCCACGATTTTTTGCTCCAGATTGGATCAAAATATTTTATGCACGGATACGATCGGAGTGAGATTTTTTTTTTTCGTTTTTTTACGATTCTCGCATAATCGGGCAATCGAATTCTCGTCCATTACAACGGTAACTGCACTTTCTGATTTTCCCCTATTTAAATGCCAAAAGGGTTTCTCGTGTTGGATCGAATTTTCGCGATAAAAATCGTCGGCACATATCGGCGATACGGCGGGGAAATATTGCTTTTAAAAATCCGACCACGAGAGCCCATTTGCCGGAACAATCGCGATTCTTATTTACGATCGCGACTGTGGAAATCGCAATTTTTTTTTTTTCATTTTAAGAAAAAAATTTCGATATTCCAACGCCAACTTTTATCAGAACAACGTAGCAAATGTGAAAACGTCGATTCGTTCCACCCTGAATAATTTTTTTTCTCCCAAGAAAAAATGAAAAAATCCGATGAAACAGCGAATTCGTGATAAATGGAATTTGGAATATTGCAAAGAGAATAGAAAGTTTATCGATCAATATTAGAATAATGAATGGAAAAAAGGGAGAGCCGTCGAGAATTGTGTTTATTAGGTTGCACGAATAAATACGTTGAAAACTACATTTGCCCCAGGTCTCTATTGTTTGAAAATGCATTATGAATTCGGTTCGAGCGCCAAATTAAAAGTTGTTATTAATTGCAATATGATAAAAGCCGAAATGGAGAAAGTTATTAAAAATTTTATTATCAAAGGTTTAAATATATATATCACATGTGTATAAAAATACTTTGTTCAAGGGCCAAATTAAAAATTGCCATTCATTTTATTATGCAAAAGCCATCCAATTATTACTTCAACAATAGAAATCTCTATCAGAATAAAGTTAGGCCCTACTGATAAACATATTTGGATAGATTATCATTCCATAGAATTCTGAATATTAAATGTGTCCATACGGAGGGTCGTTATTTGATGGGGATATTTTACAGTAGAAACATTTTTGCTAACTTTTGCCTCTCAGAATTGTCTCAAATAAATCTCCATTTGACTATAAATATATATGGGGCGTTCCACGACAAATCGATCACTTTAAAATCCAACCCCTTTCGATTTGGCTGAAACTTTTTTATCATTTTCTACCCTTTTAAAAACATTTTTTGGAATTTTTTTAAATTTTTTTACCCAATCCATAAAGAGTTATAAATTTTTTTTTTTAATTGGAGCTTTATTTTTCAAATGGCTATAATTTTTTCAAAATTTGACTTATTGAGGTTAAAAATTGAAAGTGGTAATTATCGAGAATTATTCGATTTTTTCCAAATATCTCAACAAAAACGATGAAGATCGGATTTAATAATTTTTCTGTATTTTTTTTCGAAAACTACATTCAAAAACAGTTTTCGAAAAAAAATATAAAAAAATTATTGAAACCCATCCCTCGTTTTATTTTTAATTTTTGGAAAAAATCGAAAATTTCTCAATGATTACCACTTTCAATTTTTGTTTCTATTTTTTTTTTCAAATTTAAAAGTTCTCTGAACACTCTCAAAAATTTGCAGAATGGTGTTATGAGAAATAAGGTTTGTTTAAAATTTTTTTTTTTTTGCAAAAAAAAAAAATAAAAAAACACCACTCTGAAAAAATTTGAGGATTTGCAGAGTCAAATGTCAAATGTCAAAGTTTGATACAATGAAAAGAAAAAAAAGAAAAAATAGTAATCATCGAGAAATTTTCGATGTTTTCTAAAAATCTAAAGAACAACAATGAAGATGAGTTTCTATAATTTTTTTGTATTTTTTTCAAAAAGTATATTAAAAAACGAAAATTTTGAAAAAAAAACGTTCCGCTAAGTCTAATTTTGAAGAAGTTATAGCTAATTGAAAAATAAAGGCCAATTTTTTTGAAAAATTTATAACTTTTTATCGGTTGGGTAAAAAAAATTTTTAAAATTCTGGAAAACGTTTTTGATATGGTAGAAAAAGATAAAAAAGTTTCTGCCAAATCCAAAGAGGTCGGGTACTAAAGTGGTCGATTTGGCGTGGAATGCCCCATATTTACTATGCACATTAATTATATAAAGTACAAATTGCTATTATAATTCGTAATTAGGTTCGTAAATTTCCCATAAATTGGCAAGTTGTAATTCTATTTACAAAATTACACATTTAATTTCCAATTTCCAACACAATTATTCAAAGTTAGAAATTACGGTTCAAATTTCGTCATTTGAATGAATAAAATTGCCCGTTACATGTTTAATTCGTAAAAAAGAATATTTCGTTGCACGAGTTGATACTCATTTCTCGATTTTTAACAAAAGATTTTAATCAATTAAATAAAATACAAATTTCTTTAAATTTAAATTAGCTCTTTAAATTTCTAATTAGCTTCGCAAAATTCCCCATAAATAGGCAACTTGTAATTCAATTTGAAAAACCACACTCCCAATTCCTTACATAATTCAACAAGAGAATTGATCGAGTTTCATTATTTAAATAAAATTTCTGGTTATATTTTTAATTTATAAAAAAAATGGATTCGCATGGATTTTTTTGCATTCTCAGTGACATTTTTCTCTCCATTAAAAAAGAGGGGTTGCAAGGGGTGGGGGTTTTCGCGAAGAAGCTTTTTTGGCGGGGAGGCTTATCCGAGAGGGGACGTAAGTGGTTTGCTCGGAGAAGTGAGGGGGGTGGAAGGTGGAGGGTTGTGCGCTTGGATAAGGGATGGTATGAGCAGGCGACGTGCGACGCTTCTCCACGCTATCGTGCAACCCCCTCGATGCTTTTCCATCGAGGCAAGGACGACCTGCGCGCTTCCACGTTTCCAGAATCAGTCGAAAGCTGCCGCACACTCACGTACCATCCACTTGGGGGATGATTGCTTTTACCCTCGTTGTTTGGTACCGGCAAATCGCCCACGCTTGTATACTTTCAATCTGATTATATTATTTCACGGTGTGAAACGCGTTTTCTCTCGAGGGGATGAAAAGCGAGCGGAACGTTGATCTTTTCTGTCCATCGAGATCCTGAAATTTCGAACGATGTGCCGAATTTTCAGAAACTGGGGACCTAAAAGTTGTCCCATCGTCGACTTTCAGTGAATTATTCGGGAGAACCGAATCTCTTTTCCTCTCTATTTTGCTCTTTCCGCAAGAAGGACTCCTCTGTTTGTCGTTTTGTTGTTGACAAAAGTCAACGACAAAATCGATGTGTAATCGATGTGTTAATTTCAGTGCGATGCAATATCGAATCGAGACATGCTTCTCTCCTTGTGATTCGGGTGACACTGTGAAAAAATCAAGCCCTTGTGAAAGGGGAAATTTGTGTTGACTGTGAGACGATGAAAAGTGATGATCTGAATCACGTGGTTCGATAAATCAAAATAGCGTTTTCTTGATTATCCATCGGGAATTCTGTCAGGGATCGGTGAGTCTCGTAGCGTTGATTTTACTCGCGTTCTTTTCGCCCCACACTTACATCAATTAAGTTCTGAGATTGGATTTTTTTTTTTAAGGCTCAAATATTGCTCAAAAGGAGCAAATGTTAGTGTCGAGGGATTCCAAAGTTTCCAAAGTATTTTTCACAATAAATATATTTTTTATTTATGAAAATGAACACTATTAAAAAACTATTACTATTATTTGAGAATTGAAAAATGGAATTAAAAATTAGAATATTTATTAAGATATATGGGGTGTTCCATCCCAAGTCGGACAGTTTGAAAATTTTTTTTTTTAAATTTCGTCAATTTTTTTTTTAATTTTTAGTACCATCAAAAGATTCTTCCTGTTAAATTTTGAGATTTCGTTGATTTCCCGTTCACAAGATATTAAATTTAAAAAAAACCGCTTTTTTCGGTTGTTTCGTCATAACTTCTTTAACAATGATTCATATTAAGTGTTTTTTTTCTCAAAATTTTAGTTTTTTTATGGCCTTTTCAGAAAAAAATACAAAAAAAATATTCGACGCGTTTTGAATGAGTTTTTTGAGTTCTAAACTTTGAATCGTGTTTTCAAAAGTGAGTGGATATTTTGATTTTTTTGAAAATTTTGTATTTTAAACTTCTTTCCATTCAAAAACTTTTAAGACCAGTCCGGTCGTGGGTCCTCCATAATTACTATTTGTACGATTTTTTAAAAATAAAAAAATAAAAATTCTACAAATTATTATGAATAACAATTTTTGTCACTGTATAGTATTTTTTAAATTATTTTGAATTAATTTGGACACTTTTTTATTGTTAACAGATTTTTAAAATTAATAATTTTATAAAACAGTAATTATGGAGGGCCCACGACCGGACTGGTCTTAAAAGTTGTTGAAGAGATAGAAGTTGAGGACAAAAAAAGAATTTGAAAAAAATCAAAATATGCACTCACTTTTAAAAATACGATTCAAAGTTAAAAACTCTAATAACTTATTCAAAACACGTCGAATATTTTTTTTTTATTTTTTCTAAAAAGATGATAAAAAACAAAAATTTTGAAAAAAAAAAAATTTAATTTGGACCATTATTGAAGAAGTTAAACCCACACTGAGAAAAAAAAATTGTTGAATGAACTAAATCTTTAGTCGCATGCGCACGACTAAATATTTAGTTGTACAAACCCAAATTTTGTTGCCTGAATCATATTTTGTTCAACTGAAACGCAGAATTATTCAAGAAACTAATTATTTAGTTAGACCCAGTAAATATTTAGTCGTGCGTATGCAATTAAAGATTTAGTTCATTCAACAATTTTTTTTCTCAGTGCAAGAAGAACCCAAGAAGAATCCAAAAAACTTTTAAAAAAACCATTTTTATTGAAAATTCAATATCTTGTGAGCAGGTAATCAAAAAAATCTCAACATTTAACAGGAAGGGTCTTTTGATGGGTACTAAAAAACATTTAAAAAATTGTGTCAATAAAAAAAAAGTTTTTCAAACTGTTCGATTTGGGATGGAACGTCCCATATGTGTTGAGATATTAAAAAATATCGGGAATTACACTTTGTTCAGCGTTTGAATTACGTCCTCAGAAGTGTACGAACAATTTTTTGAAATCTCAGGAATTGACTCGTCCCTTGAGTCGACTGTATCGCGAGGATAATCTTGAATGTAAAAATCTTAATGGCTCAGAATCGCGAGGGTTTGGGTTCGAGGGAGTCTATTTGGGATAATACGAGGGGATGAACGTGTTCTCGCTCGTAGGGGGTTTCTGCATAGCGGGCGTAATTTCGGCCTCTATTACCCAAGCAAATACGTGCTTCAATGAGCACACGGACTGCGAACGATAGCCTCGTACCTCTCGATAGAGAATCCCAGCGTGGTTCTAATATGGCTCTGCGTGGTTTTCGCATCGCTTTATAACAGCGAAACGCATCCTCTTCGCGCCCCTTAATGCGATATCTTACGCGTTCTCTCATGCGGTTTATCGGATATTGCGAAAATTGCTTTATCACTATGGAATATCGATTCCAATGGTAATGCTGTATCAGTAATAAATACAGTTTCGAGTCGACGGCGTTCTCAGCTTGTAGATAATCCAATACAAAGCGTGACTCGAAAGATGCACAAAATTCTGGCGGTCGGGAAAAATTTCAAGAATTTTTCAACAATTTTTTCTGGAATTTATTATTGTAAAAATTTACAAACATATTTTTGTAACTTTTAAGTTTATTTAAAAAGTACTTTAAACGTCATAATAATAATAATAATTTATATAATAATTATTCATAATAATTTATAAGAAAAAAAAATTTAATTTTCAAAAATCGAAAAAAAATAGTAGTTATTGAAATCCCACGATCGGACTGGTCTTAAAAATTGTTGAATAGGTAGATGTTTAAAGTACTTTAGTACAGCTTGTGTAAAAATTTGAGACTGATTAGTTATGATTATTTGGGTTCGATGCCCAGTCACACAATTCTTGAACTGTTGTTATTTGCTCATCGGTTAATTATTAATTTTTAAAATCTGTTAACAATGAAAAAAGTGTCAAAATTAATTCAAAATTATTTTCAAAATACTATACAGTAACAAAACTATACAGTACTATACAGTATTATACAGTATACTATACTATACAGTAACAAAAATTGGGATTAATAATAATTAATAGAAATTTTTTTTTTTAATTTTTAAAAATCGAAAAAAAATAGTAATTATGGAGGGCTCACGACCGGACTAGTCTTAAAAGTTGTTGAATACATAGAAGTTTAGAATAAAGATTTAAAAAAAAAAATAGCCATTCACTTTTGAAAACACTAAAGTTTAAAACTCAAAAATCTTATTCAAAAACACGGCGAATATATTTTTTTTTTCTGAAAATGGCATAATAAAACAAAAATTTTGAAAAAACAGACTTAATTTGGACCATTATTAAAGAAGTTATGACCAAGAAACCGAAAAAGAGCGTTTTTTTTTTAAATTTAATATCTTGTGAACGGGTCACCAAAAAAATCTCAAAATTCAACGGGAAGGGTCTTTTGATGGGTTCTAAAAAATATAAAAAAATTGAGGAAATCAAAAGAAAAAGTTGTTTAAACTGTCCGATTTGGGATGAAACGTCCCATATGTACATTACGAAAATGAAAAAAAATCGATTTTTTTTAAATCCTGACTGCGTATAACTCCTTAATGACGTTGATGTTGAAGTTTTTCTTAAAACGTCGGAAAAGTATTGGCAAATTTTGCAAATGATTTGCAAGAGAGCAATGTTGTTGCGACTTGGACATTTCCAAAAAAAGGCTCTAGCTGCCGCAAATTTTGAGATATCAGGTTGTAGGAGCGCGGAATTCGTGAATTCTAAAAAATACTGAGCAAAAGATGTGCGAATTTCGAATTTGCAAGTTTCTCTTTAATTCTGAATTATCGAGAAATCGCGCGTTCTGATATTTTTTTGTGGATAACTTTTTTTTTCAAAAAATCAGGACGATGCTGCGTTGACGTGGAAAATAGCAAAATCGACGGCCGATACGTCTCGAGGTTTTATCCCGGCTGCTGTTGGTCCTCGATACTGTCAGATCGATCGATCATGATCGATCATGGCAACTTTTTTCTCCAGCTGGAAAATTTGATGGCAACCTTGGTGCAAGGATGCTTTTTTTCATCCCCTTATCGCGAACGATGACCCCAATGGTAATGGACCCGGACAAAATTGAACACTGCTGCTGCTGCGCAAAATTGAAAATTGCACGTCTGTGCAATTAGAGATTATTTCGCTTTTTTTTATCATTTTATTTTTGAATGTGAATGGGACGTCTCGTCCCAACGAGTTTGCTACTTGAATGACAATTATTCGTATGTTTTCGTGTATCTCTCTCTCTCTATATATGGGGAATTCTATCCCAAATCGGACAGTTTGAAAAACATTTTTTTATTTCTTCAATTTTTTTTATATTTTTGAGTACCCAACAAAAGACCCTTCCTGTTAAATTTTGAGATTTTTTTGATCACCCGTTCTAAAGATATTAAATTAACAAAAAGACCACTCTTTTTTGGTATTTTGGTCATAACTTCTTTAATAATGGTCCAAATTAAAAGTTTTTTTTTTCAAATTTTTTGTTTTTTATGGCCTTTTTAGAAAAAAAATACAACAAAAATATTCGACGTGTTTTTGAATGAGTTTTTTTAGTTTCAAACTTTAAATCGCATTTTTAAAAGTGAGTGTCATTTTTGATTACTTTTTAATTTTTTTTTTTTCAAACATCTATCTATTCAACAATTTTTAAGACTAGTCCGATCGTGGGATTTCAATAACTACTATTTTTTTTCGATTTTTGAAAATAATTTTTTTTTTTTCTATAAGTTATTATGAATACCAATTTTTGTTACTGTATAGTATTTTTTAAATCATCTTGAATTAATTTGGACTCTTTTTTATTGTTAACGGATTTTAAAAATTTAATCGATGAGCAAATAACAACAGTTCAAGAATTGTATGAGTGGGCATTGAACCTAAATAGTCTACCGAATTTTGCTGTCAAATTTTCACATGAGAAACATTATTCAGATGCAAAAGAAAGATTTGATTTGCGATAAAATACTGCGAAGTCAATCACAGGGGGACACAAAAATTTCATTCAATTATTCCAATGAGCGACGGAAACGTATTCGCAAAGGAATATTTTAATTCAGGAAATAATTGTATACGTAAGATTTTCAAAAAAATACGTGAATAAATAAAAACTGTTGTTATTATTCTTCATAAACAGACTTAACGATTAATTATTAATTTTAAAAACCTGTTAACAATAAAAAAGTGTCAAAATAAGTTCTAAATATTGAAAACAATACTATACAGTAACAAAAATTGGTATGCATAATAATTGATAAGAAAAAAAAATGTAATTTTCAAAAATTGAAAAAATAGTAGTTATTGAAATCCCATGATCGGACTAGTTTTAAAAATTGTTGAATAGATAGATGTTTGGAACAAAAAATTTCAAAAAAAATCAAAAATGACACTCACTTTAAAAAACGCGATTTAAAGTTTAAAATTCAAAAAACTCATTCAAAAACACGTCGAATATTTTTGTTGTATTTTTTATGAAAAGGCCATAAAAAAACGAAAATTTTGAAAAAATAACTTTCAATTTGGACCATTATTAAAGAAGTTATGAGCAGAATTGAAAAAAAAAATAGCGGTTTTTTTGTTAATTCAATATCTTTTGAACGGGTAATAAAAAAAATCTCAAAATTTAACAGGAAGGGTCTTTTGGTGGGTACTCAAAAATATAAAAAAATTGAGGGAATAAAAAAAAAAAGTTTTTCAAACTGCCCGATTTGGGATGGAATGCCCCATATATAGTTTCAATGCTATTGCCTACTGTGGGGATAATCAATCAATTATACTCTGACTTGGCCTATTTCGCGACGAGGCTGACGGGCGTCATACAATTCTATAGCACGATACATAGAAGGGTAGGATAAACCCATCGTCAAAACGACAGGCCTCAGCATCGAATGAACAACGTTCAACGTTTCCTAATTAACGCGATACCCAGATAGATAATTGAACCGAGCAAAAATTCATTCCACCTTGTATCGTATTTTTAACTTAGATTCCGAATCCCATTTTAACTTGAATTCCCAATCAATACTTTCTCATCCCCATCCTATTAATAATTACCACATTTTCTCGTTACTTATCCGATAAAGTTCTAAAAAGAATTCACCAGCTATTTTTCGTCATTGATAAAAATTTTGAACATTTTATCAGTTTTACCAGAATCATTCTGCATCAGAGACTTTGAGACTAAAATAATGAGACTATGAGGATAAAAAAGCTTGCTGAAGGAATCAAGCGATATTTAAATCCGACACTGAGAGAAAAAATTACTGAATTTGAGAACATGAATTTATTTATTAAATGAAAGTATTAAGTCGATTATTTATTTGTTGAACCAAGAAAATCACTCTTCATTTAAAAAAATATTTTCACGAATCCATCACTCCATTATATTAAACTCTTATTTAATAGTAACAATTAAATGCATGATAGATTTGATTAAATTTGTATTCATTGGATTAATTACATTGATCACATCATAAACATGAGATTATTTGAATATGAAAAACGAATTCAATACAAAATTATTTTTTTCGAATAAAATTATTTCTTTGCAATAAATTCATCATTATTTTACTTCTAAAAATATCTTTATTTAAATGGATTTTAATAAATTTGTATTCATTGGATTAATTAGATTTATTGCATCATAAACATGAGATTCTTTGAATCTGAAAAACGACATCAATATCGAATTATTTTTTTCGAACAAAATTATTTCTTTGCAATAAATTCATCATAATTTTACTTCTAAAAATATTTCTGTAGTATTTTCAATATTTATGAGATGTAAAATTGATTGTGGTTATTTGAAAAGAAGCTGTAGGAAAATAAATAACACATTATTTTATTCCAACAGAATATTTGTTTGCAATGATGAAATTTTTATTTCAAGCAAAGAACTATCATTTCTATAGTATACTTTAATAGTATACATAAGTTGTGAAAAATTAAAAAACTGGTTTTTCAAATGTTTTCTTATATTCGAATCTTCATAACTCCTAACTTTTTTCAAGCACATAGTAGAAGTCGATAGCGTTATAGGTAGCGTGTTAGGTAGTTAGGTAGGATAGGTATAATGGTAGGTAGGGTCGAGGGTTCGAATCTCGGTCGGACAGAGAAATTAGATCGGAGAATTGGCGCAGATTTGTCTTTTTTTCTATTTATCTCTTTTGGGGTCACTAAACTGTGCATATTAAATTATTTGGCAAAAGCTAGATATTTTTTATAAAGTGTTTAGCAACAATTAATAAAAACGCATTCGATTGAATAAATCATTTTTCCTGTTGATTCAAGTAAATTCCTGTTAGATTCAAGTAAATTCGTTTATTGAAACAGAAATTTATGGAATTGACTGAAAAAAATGAACCGAGTAAATATATAAGGGAATCAATCTAATATGTTTTGGTAAATAATGAAAAAAATGATCTTTTGCCTTCAAAACTTTATTTCATTGGTTCTAGTAATTTTTTCTCTCAGTGGAGATGTAAATTCTGCATCGTTTGATTCTTCACAATTCCCTTATTAATATTTTGTCATTATTTCAATTTATTATGGATTCTCCGGGTGAAAATGTCCAGTACTTCAAACGAGTAATGTTTTATTTATCCATCATGACGATGAATTCCTCCATTTTGTTCCGTATTTTACGATACGTGAACAAAGAGAAGGGCAGCTCTTGCATGTGTAAACAATTGTACTTCTTGCTTAACGTGAAGCATCCCTCTGCCGTCACGACCACATGTTGCACCCCCGTAATGTCGGAACTATGAGTTCGGATGTTTTCGATGTGGACAAAAAAACGAAATGTACAAGCTACAGGGTTGCATACTCGAAATGCCGAGAGTCGAGCAATTCATAAAATTCGTTTCTGACGCCCCTCAAAAAAAGTTTGCATTTTCGCAATTTTCCAAAAGCCAAGCGGCATTTTCATCCCTAAACGAGGAGAAAACTCAATTTACCCTTTTCACGAAGGGTTGAAGGGTTTTTCAACCCTTCATAGCGAACCAAAAATACAAATAAAATTAATGCATTCATAAATTCTTGCTCCCATTTAAAAAGTCAATTCGATAACATTTTCTTTGACTCAGAAAAAAAAATGAAATGGAGGCTTGAAAAAAAGTGTCGCAGCGTCGGGACTCTCGACGGAGACGAACCGTGCAAAAAAAAAATCCGTATAAATAATGACTTCCTGTTTCAAACGTCCGCTCAACTCGTGGGCTTTTCCTTCCCTTCGGGGAAGATTCTGCCGTGGAAGTTTATGCGTCTATACATGAATATATATGGGCCGTCGTCTCGGCGTGGCGGCCGTTACCTTTTACATAATAATTATGTAAATGTAGTTTCTGCGAACGTGTTTCCGCATACCGTATATGCGAGAGAGTAACGCGAGGATAAGAGGGTTTTGTGCACGGTTCTTCGGATCCGTGAGAAACGAGGATATGGCGGAGAGGAGCGATCATTTCTTGCCGGAGCGTTTCGCGGACCATCTTCGTGAGGGCTTTGAGTCGAGGGCACGTTGAAAACGCGAAGGAGAGAACGATCGGTGCGAACGTTATCAACGGCGAAGGTTTCTATGTAAATTTTGTTGGACGATCGAGCCAAGTGGAGGTCTATATTTCCAGAGGGAAATATAGACGCGTGTGGGTCTCGTGAAAGGGAGAATCGAGGCGATTTCGAGACTCGCTGATGGTTCTATACATGCGTGAAATCGAATCTCCTTAACACGGATAATCCTTGTCCAAGAGGAGCGCCGAAAGGATTCGTCCACTTCTCAAAGAGTAAGGAAGCTCATCTTCCTTCATGATTGAGGATATCCTTGGCAAGACTGAATTTACCGAATTGCCACGAAATTCAGTTTAAACAGGATGGTGAAGCAAGATGTAATTGAAATTTTCGAGGTTTCCATTGGCAAGGACGACAGTAAACAGTTTGAGGAAGAAGGGCTCTTCCTCCATGATCGATTCTCGTTCGGTCAGTCGTAGATTTACGAAGGGTTCCTTGAACTTTTCCTTGAGCTTTTTTTTTCTTTGAAAGCTTCACTTCTGGTAGGTCGTAACGATTGATGACTTCCAATTTTTTTAACTCCAGACCAACCTTGGACACTCCAACTTCCCTTTCACATAATTTCCAATCAATTTTTCCTTCATCCCAGCCTTTAGCATCGAGCCAAACGTCACAAGACCTCTTTACAAGAATATTTTGTAATGCATTGCCATTTTCATTACCCATTACAATGTAGTGTATAATGGAAAAAATTTCCATTACCCATTACAATGTAATGTGTGTTGGAAAAAATTTTCATTATCCAATACAATGTAGTATGTAATGGAAAAAATGTACATTACCCATTACAATGTAGAGTGTAATGGAAAAAAATCCATTACCCATTACATGTAGTGTGTAATGGAAAACATTTTCATTGCCCATTACAATGTAGTCCGTAATGGAAAAATTGTTCGCTAGTCATTATAATGTAGTGTGTAATGGAAGAAAATTTCATGACCCATAACAATGTAGTGTGTAATGGAAAGAATTTCCATTATCCATTACAAAGTAGTGTTTAATGAAAAAAAATCCATGACCCATCACAATGTAGTGTGTTATGAAAAACATTTCCATTACCCATTACAATGTAGTTCGTAATGGAAAAATTTTTCATTACTCATTATAATGTAGTGTGTACTGGACAAAACTTCGATTACAATTTTAGGAATGGAAAAATATAGATGAATAAATAATTGCAATTTTGCATTACATTTTAATGACTTAGGTACTTTAAATTCTAAAAAGCATCTATATGCATACGAAAATGATAAAAGTGTCAATTATAAATAATAGGAAAGAATAAGAATAAAAGTGTGGGGTACTAAGCATTCATTACACACTACATTGTAATGGGCAATGAAAATGTTTTCCATTACACACTAGATATAATGAGTAATGGATTTTTTTCCATTACACTCTACATTGTAATGGGTAATGTAAATTTTTTCCATTACACACTACATTGTAATGGGTAATGAAAATTTTTTCCATTACACACTACATTTTAATGGGTAATGCAAATTTTTTTCATTACGCACTCCATTGTAATGACTAATGTAAATTTTTTTTATTATACATTACATTGTAATGGGCAATGAAAATATTTTCCATTACACACTATGTGTAATGGGTAATGGAAAATTTTGTAATTTTTTCCATTACACATTCCGAAAGTAATGAACAATGCATTACTTTAACATTACACATTTCGCAACCCTGCAACTGACACGACCTACGAAACGTTTTCCATCGCTAGAATCGCATTACAACGGTGTCAGGATTGTAAAGTCTGGTTTCGTTACATCAGAGATCCTGAATCGTGTCCAGTGTCGAATAAGGACGAAGTTGGTGCAAGATAGCGTGTCCTTGCTGTCTTCGTGTCATTGAAGTGTCGTTCATTGTTGGAAGGGACCGAGCCAAAGGAAGATGGACGGAGGAAGTTCCGTTGGTGAAATGGTTTACACGACAACAATGATTTCTCTCTCTGATTTGATCCCGGGAGTTGGTGTTGGAAGGGAAGCTTGCGATTCGTTTGTCCTCGTGGAAAATGTTTCATCGGAGAGAGGAACTGAACAGAGGGACAATAACGACGGACAATGTATCATTCCCCAGACCCGATACGTCACCTTGGTTACCGTTCCCTATATCGGGACGAGCTTTTCCTGAATTTCCATTCAACGTTCGTGCGCCTCGGTTAAAGTGATACAAAAATATTCCGGGTAAGCCTCCCTTCGCGCTTACCAACACAAACAGCTTGAGTCCAGCCTCCGAAGGAAAATTCTCACCACTCGCTATCTTCCTGCATTTGCATCGTTTCTTGTTTACTCCCATCTGGCCCAGTCCAGACCCAAGAGAAGCCCAGAACCAGCCCGAAGAGAACTCGACCATCGTCCCTTTTCCCTCCTTCCCTCCACTTTTTTTCAATCCTTCGCGGCAACATTCGTGAGATCCTTTCCAGCGTTATTTCCCTTCCGGAAACAGCGTCCAACGATACGTCGAAAACGTGCTCAAAATCGGTGGGTTTTATCATCGACGTCTCTTGGAACCAGAATTCAAAGCACTCTCGGGCGTCTCGCGACTTTCAACGCTATTTACATTGCGGCTCTGCATTATTTCACGATCGAAGTGGCATTTGCCCCTGTCGTGTATATGGGGCGTTCCACACCAATCCGGACACCATTTAGCTTTTGCATCTCCGTTTTTTTCAAAATTTTTTATGTTCTAGTATTGGTTGAAAGAGGTCTTCATGATTTTTTTTCAATTTTTTTTGTCGAGCCGTTTTCAAGATATCGATTTCACAAAAATTAGGCTACTTTATTTCAAACGCCCATAACTTTGCAAAAAATGGGCCAAATGGGACGTTTTTTTTTCAGAATTTTTGTTTTTAAACGTACTTTTGATGAAAAGTATTGAAAAAAAATTTCAAACCGTATTTTTATGAGATTTTCAAGTTTGAAAAATAAATTGTTGATTTACAAAAAAACACGTACTGATCGATTTTCCTAAAAGTGTTTTGTAAAAAACTGTCATCCATTCCACAACTTTTAAGCCTAATGAGATAATGGGTAAACGATGGGATCTATTTTTTTCGATTTTAAATTTAGCACCATTTAGCTTTTGTATCTCCGATTTTTTAAAAACTTTTTATGTTTTAGCATTGGTTGAAAGAGGCTTCTATGATTTTTTTCAATTTTTTTTGTCGATCCCGTTTCAAGATATAGATTTTTCAAAAAATGTTTCTTTTTTTTTTTTTGTAAACGTCCATAACTTCGCAAAAAATCGGCCAAATAGGACGTTGTTTTTCAAAATTTTTGTTTTTGAATGTACTTTTTATGAAAAATATTGAAAAAAAAATTCAAACCGTATTTAAAAAATAATCAAATAGTAATTAATGCGGTAATCATATATTGTGGTATATTCAAATAAAAATTATCGCTCATCGTTCATTTAATGATTAAGATATATCTATTTTATTAAAAAAAGATAAATATTTATTTCCAACACGGATAACTAAAATGTGGGAATTAAAAAATCGAAAAAAAATAGATCCCATCGTTATCCCATTACCTACTTAGGTATAAAAGTTGTGAAATATGTGACAGTTTTTCACAAAATTTTTTTAAGAAAATCGATTCATACGTGTTTTGTTGTAAATGAACAATTTATATTTAAAACTTAAAAATCTTATGGAAACGCGGTTTGAAATTTTTTTTCAATATTTTTTATGAAAAGTACGTTAAAAAATAAAAATTTTGAAAAAAAACGTCCTATTTGGCCCATTTTTCACGAAGTTATGGACGTTTACAAAAAAAAAGAAATATATTTTTTGAAAAATCTATATCTTGAAAACGGCTCGACAAAAAAAATTGAAAAAAATCATGAAGACCTCTTTCAACCATTACTAAAACATAAAAAATTTTGAAAAAAATCGGAGATGCAAAAGCTAAATGGTGTCCAGTTTGGTGTGGAACGCCCCATATACTTGATACCCTTGGAGTGAGCTTACAAACAGCTTGATAATACGTTTCGAGACGACGAAAGTCCTGAGAGCGACAAGAACAGCGCATCAGCACCGATTTGAGATCCTCTCTCGTTATTCAAGACTGTGTTGTATCGAGCTTTCATCTCCCGCGGTATTTCTTTCTTTCACCTCTTTGTCTCGCTTTCATCCCCTTTTCTCACGCTCTCTAAAACAAAGATTTTCTTCGTGTCTCGCCATTTTATCCTCTCCGAATTAAAAATTCATTCAAGCTTCACCAACAAGAGGAAATTAAATTTTTTAATTATTATTAATTAATACATTAATTTTTTACTTTCAACCTCATTTAAAATGATTGAAAAATAGCCCTTTGTCGTAATCTTAAGGCAGTGCTGATAAGAAAAAAAATGAAGGTGCTCGTAGAAATCCAGCAATTTTCTCCTTATCGAAGGGATTTGAATAGCTTCTTGGAACGAAATTTTAGACGGTTCCGAAAACGATTTGTGCGCCTCAGTCACAAATAATTATTGTTAACCATAATCATTAGACGCTAATCGTTCTTTGGTCGTATTCTCATTTACTTTTTCGCCTTCGTTTTTATTATTTTATCTTCAACGAATTTCCCGGATTTTATTTCTCTGCGTGTCGCTCAAGTCGACACGCAATGGACTGTTATTCCGACTGTTGGCGCGTGTACACGTACCGAGCATGACACACGTGAATTTGCGAGTAGCCGAGAGAGAGCCCGGTTAAAATACGTTATATTGCCAAGAATGATTGAGAGAGAGAGAGAGAGAGAGAGAGAGAGAGAAAATGAAAATTCACGTTTTGATCGTCGATACCGATAATAAAACGGCATCGACATGCTGCTTGCAACTATAACACGCTGCTTCAGAGCGTATAATAATATATAACACACACTCATACAATTCTATGCCCTTCAGTACTGGCGTCACACGCAATTGTTCGTTTCGCATATATGGAAGTCAAAACGATGAATAAGTGGTAACAAACGAAAATTAACCGTGACAAAAAATCAAGCAATTCCCGGTAAACGGGAATCCTTGTGGAATCAAAAATAATTCGCCATTTTTCGTTATTTTTTGAATATTTTTATTAGTACCGGAAAGTACTTCAAGTACAAAGTATAAAGTACCATAAGTACTTGAAGTAGTGCGTACTTATTACTTGAATTACTTAAGATTTAAAGTACTTCAAGTACTCAAGATTTAAAGTACTTCGAGTACTTAAGATTTGAAGTAATTTAAGTACTTAAGATTTAAAGTACTTCGAGTACTTAAGATTTAAAGTAATTCGAGTACTTAAGATTTAAAGTACTTCAAGTACTCAACATTTAAAGTACTTCAAGTACTTAAGATTTGAAGTACTTCAAGTACTTAAGATTTAAAGTACTTCAAGTACTTAAGATTTGAAGTACTTCAAGTAATTAAGATTTAAAGTACTTCAAGTAATTAAGATTTAAAGTACTTCAAGTACTAAAGATTTAAAGTACTTCAAGTACTAAAGATTTAAAGTACTTCAAGTACTCAAGATTTAAAGTACTTCAGGTACTTAAGATTTAAAGTACTTCAAAGTACTTAAGATTTAAAGTACTTCAAAGTACTTAAGATTTAAAGTACTTCAAAGTACTTAAGATTTAAACTACTTCAAGTAATTGAGATTTGAAGTATTTGAGATTTAAAGTACTTGAAGTACATGTACTCGCAAAATCAAGATACCAAGTATCAAGTACTTTTCAAGTTTTCAGGCATATCTCGTAATTTCTAGTACTTACATTTCATTTCTTATTCTCATTTGATTTTCATTCGAGTACTTTTTGTATCAAAACATATTTTCACCTTGTGCAATACACTGAGATTAGGCTGCCTAATTTAAGCAAATTGCAACTGGAGTATTTGAACAAAGAACTAAAAACAATTCAAAAATAGCATTGACCATTCTAATTACGATTCATTTTGATACAAGATTAAACAAGAAAAAATAAAGAATATAATATATGGATTTTTACTACCCCAATTTCGTGTTTGTTTTGAAAAAAACCGCGAATTATTATTTTCAATTACGCATTCGAAGGCTTTGTACGTGCAACCATCAGCAAGACACATTCAAAAGTACTTGATACTTGTGCTTGAAAAAGTACTTTAAGTACAGAAAAATATTCGAAATTTTAAGAACATTACTTTCAGTATTTTTTTAGTACTTCAAGTATTGAAGTACTTTTTGAGTACTTCGAGTATTGAAGTACTTTTTGAGTATCTCAAGTATCGAAGTACTTTTTGAGTACTTCAAGTATTTTAGTACTTTTCGAGTACTTCAAGTATTGAAGTACTATTGGAGTACTTCAAGTATTTTAGTACTTTTTGAGCACATCAAGTATTGAAGTACTTTTAGAGTACTTCAAGTATTGAAGTACTTTTAGAGTACTTCGAGTATTGAAGTACTTTTTGAGTACTTCGAGTATTGAAGTACTTTTTGAGTACTTTAATACTTAAAGTACTTTTTGAGTACTTTAATACTTAAAGTACTTTTCAAGTACTGCAAGTATTGAAGTAGTTTTCAAGTACTTCAATACTTACTCGCCGGAGCAGCGTGTCCTTCCTTCCCCTAAATCATAGCCTTACGATTTCTGACTTGTGACGTATGGCTTTACTACTGATACTCGCCCCTTCGTCGTTCACGTCTCTAACGGAGAGTCCAGAACGAATCGGCGATTCGCAATATGTCGGGAAATTTTCCAAAGATATTTGCCAAGTTGCAAACGGAGGGAAAATTGTAATTCTCAAATTGTGCAATTTAGATGCGATGATTTTTGAAAGTGCAAACAGGAAGAGTCGAGGGAACGCTTGGAATGTACGCGGAGCGAGATACATGCAATTTTTCCACTGGTAAAATATTCTACATCGTAGGCGTTTGCATTTGATCC
>OX333076.1:42566867-42739221 GCA_946863875.1 Alloplasta piceator | reverse complement strand
GGGCTGAAACGATAAATTTTCATGAGACAGCGCGCGCGAACGTAACGAGAGAGGGTATCGATTGAAGAGCTTCTCGATATGCGCTGAGTTATTGGTGCTTCGCCGTTGCTTATATTACACACTGTGCAGTAATGGCGGATGAATCTTTCCATTAGAACCCCTCGACCGTGATGTTTTTCGCGCATTGTTTTCCTTCTTCGCGCTCGACGAGGGCTCGATTTATCATACCCGATGAATATTCCATGGACAGAATCCGCGATACAATGTTTCACGGTGGAACGAATATCGTGAACAAATTACAACGTTCCGGGGAGAAAGGAGAGGCACGATGAACTCTCACGGTTTCGAATGAACCGAGAGTCCGTATTCGAACGCGACAATCTCACCTTTCACATTATTTTCGTGCTGGTCGCAAAGAGCAAAATTTAACGGTGAACAAAGTGACAACGTTTTGTTGACGCTTTTTGCAAACATTGTTCGATTCTAACCTCGCGAAATATTGAACAAACATTCTAAACTGTTTCCAAGGTCATATCGATTTTATCGTTTTTTTGTAAGGTCAAATAACGATGAGCGGAGGTCGATTGGAAAATGCACACCCTGAAAATCATTTTTCCGAGTTTAGACTCACCCGACGAGTAAAAATGCCCCCTCAGAGGGATCAGCAAAAAACGATTTGGAAATAAACAAGGTCTGATGGTCAAAACCAATTTTTTTTTCCCCCACGACTTCTATGTAATTTCAGCTGCCATTTCCATTGGGAAATCGCCTGCTGATCACGAATATGCAATCGAAATTGAATTCCCACGAGAAAATGGAGAAATTGATAAAATGGGTGATTTTTGCACCCTCTTTGAGACAGGCCAAGGTCGTCAGAGGTCAAAACTTTGCCGGGTCGTTTTTAATTCCAGATGCTTTTGCTGTCGGTTCCAAGATGAAGAAAAGAAACAAAATTATATTTAAAATGTACTCTGTGAATCGATAAAGCTCCTTGAATCTTCGTTCGTTTGTTTTTTGACCGCATAGTTTTGTTTCATTTGATCAGAAAGTATTAATCCTCGTTACATTTTCTGGTAATCAGGGAATATTGTTAATGTTTTAACGTACTCACGTCGCTTGTGTGTTTGTGTGTGGCTGACATGTATCCCAATACATCTCGCGATCTCCCAAATTTCCCCGGAGAATGGGCTTCACAAAAGCGATAACTTTTGAACATGTGCGCGCGAAAGCTCCGTTGAGCTTTTCGCCCAGCAGCTTCGGGCTCAGGGTTTATCGCATTGCGGAATATTAAAAAAATTATAGGGGAGCGTGGGGATAGTTGTAACGGGGGTGAGTTGTAACACTCAATTTTGACCGGGAATTTAAAACATTTTGATTTAATTTTTTTGCTGAATGTGCTTCTTACAACTCGCAGCATATAATGTAAACACCGCTAATACCTCGCGAGACATCAAAATAAGAGGATATGCACACGAGCTCTATTTCGGCCGGGTTTCGTAAAAAAATACTTACGAAAATTTTGATTTTAACTATTGAAATTAAATTGTTTATTGTTTTTTCCTTGTTACCCGTAGTAAAAAACTCCATTGAATCGCCAATGGCAACCAATGGTCCTCATACGACTCCATTGGACAATGAATGGGGACCCATTGAGATTTCCGCATTTGTCAATGGCGTACAGGGCTGACCATTGATCAGTGAATGGGTATCCATTGAACATCAAATGCGGATGAATCGAATGATCATCATTACTCAATGATGCTCATTGGAAAGCCAATGCGGATGAATCGAATGATCATCATTACTCAATGATGCTCATTGGAAAGCCAATGCGGATGTATCGAGCGATCAGCATTGCCCAATGGTGTTCATGGGAAGGTAAATGCTGATGAACGAAATGATCCGCTTTACCCAATGATGTCCATTGGAAAGTCAATGCGGATGAACTGAAAGATCAGCATTTCCCACAGATGTTCATTGGAACCCAAATGCGGCTAACGATGAAATGATGAGCATTTACCAAGGATACCCATTGAATAATAAGTAACTACGAATTATACAATGATCAACATTTATCAATAATGTCACTTCATTGACGACTGATCGAATGATGAGCAGCATTCGTTAACGATGTTGCAATCCATGTTCGAGGTTCAATGCAGAACAATTGAACCCATCGATCGATGAGAATTTTTCCGAATGCGATATTTCTCAAACGGCGGTGAATTAATAAAATTAAGTAAGAGTAGATGTCGCTGATTCTCATATATGAACCAAATATTTTCTTCAATTGTAATAAATGCTGATGATTATATCGATGGTCAATCAGTTTAAAATATAATATAATAGTTTAAAATAAAATATAATATAATATATTTAAAAAAAATATATTATATACTGCTCATCAAGTGCGCGTACGTTTGGGATAAATGATTTTTAAAACCGTTTATTTTTAACATATACACAGAATTTTATCAGTCCCTCTCAACTCGATTTGTGAGAGGAGAAACGTATATACTTTCATTATCAATCGTCATCTGAATACACTTACAATCTATTTTCTCAATTCTGAGCTTCAATAATTTCTATTAAATGTAATATATATATATATATACATATATATATATATATATATATATATATATATATATATGATTGCTATATGATTGCTATATATGATATATGATATAATTATTGGTCGTTATGCTAATATTAGCATTATGATTAACCTTACTTACTGATAACTTACTTGATTATTTAATGCGTAATTCCATGTATATATAGCAATCATATGAAAGAATCTCCATTGATGATCCCATTTATTCCCCATTGCCAAAATAACCAATGGGGATGAATGCCGAATTGCCTAAGGGGATTGTCTCCATTGAATCCCCATTAGATAATCCCCATTCCGTTTCAAATGGGGAATTCAATGGCGAAAATCCCCTTAGGCAATTCGGCATTCATCTCCATTGGTTATTTTGGCAATGGGGAATGAATGGGGATTTTTTAATGGCGACGAATGGAGTTTTTTACTACGGGTACATCGTAAATTTAACTGACTTTCCTTTGCTTTTTTAAAAATTATTCTATAGTTTGTAGTTTTTGAGATATTTCATTAATCAGACATAATAAGCCCATGGGGCAAGTTGTAACATGTTAGAACTTGCCCCATCCGCGTGTATTTTTTTTGCTCTTTACATGTATTTGTATAAATAATATTATTACAACTTGTAGTATAGTAATTACATAGTATTACAAATTATTTGCGGTTTTTTGTGCATTCTTTTACTCTTCTTTACTTCAATATTGCCCAGAAAAATATGCTAAGTTATCGTATTGTATTTTTTTTTGCATGAGAGACTACAAAAGATTATAATCATCACAAAAATGAACCACGATGTGAATCAATAAAAACGTGTTCTTTCTTATAAATGTTGTCAGTCTTTTCATTCTTACAACTTGCCCCGAGCCTGTTACAACTAGCCCCGAACATGGGGTAAGTTGTAACAGCTCCCATTTTTTCAAAAAACGTCTGATGTAAAAGATGGGTAAAGATTTAAAATTATTTTTCAATTGGAATTAGTGCTCAGATATATACTTTACAAAGCCTCTTACTCACAATCTTAAAAGCATACATATTTTAGGTGTTACAGGCCTTTTTCCAAAAACTGTTACAACTAACCCCACGCTCCCCAACGCCTGCAACTTCATTGCTCTCCCTTCTTCTGTTTCACTCCGTTCATTGAAATAAGAAGAACGTAATGACGAATTATATTTTGAATTTCTTAACAATTTTCGGGAGAACATAGAATTTCTATCAATTCATTGAGTTATGAAATTATTGCAATTTATTACTCATGATTTCGGTAAATGGGATGTTTAATGTTCAATGAAAGATCCATCTTTAATTTTTCCCATAATTATTTCTATAATATCTTATTAATAAGTAATTGATATATAATACAAGATTTATATATATATTAGTTATTAGATATATATTATATATTTATAATATGCAGACTATTTATAAAGTGCCTCCTTTCGGATTTTCGGGCGACCAGAGCCGATAATTTTGCTTATATATGGGGCGTTCCACCCAGAATCGGATACCATCTAGCTTTTACATCACCGATTTTAAAAAAATCATGTTTTAGTATTGGTTGAAAGAGGCCTCCACGATTTTTTTTTCAATTTTTTTTGTCGAACCGTTTTCAAGATGAAGATTTTTCAAAAATTACGTTACTTTTTTTTAAACTTCCATAACTTTGCGAAAAAAAAATAGATACCATCGTTATCAAATTATCTACTTAGCCTTAAAAGATGTGGATTGAATGACAGTTTTTTAGGAAAAAGAATTAAGAAAATCGATCAGTACGTGTTTTTTGTAAATCAGCAATTTATATTTAACACTTGAAAATCTTATAGAAATACGGTTTCACATTTTTTTTCAATATTTTTTTATCAAAAGTACGTTTAAAACAAAAAGGTTGAAAAAAATCGTACCATTTGTTGGCCTATTTTTCGCAAAGTTATGGACATTAAAAAAAAAGGAACGTAATTTTGAAAAATCGATATGTTCAAAACGGTTCGACAAAAAAAAATGAAAAAAAATCGTGGAGGTCTCTTTCAATCAATACTAAAACATAAAAATTGTAGCGATCGATATTAAATTTTTAATTTGTTCGTAACTCACATCATCGTCATTCTGAAATTAAGACGAGTACAAGCTATTTAAATTATTTACTTTCAAGAGAGGAGAACAACTATTATTTTCTTACATCTTTGAGAGGAATCATACGAGGACATCAGCTAATTCAGTATTCCTTCATATACTAATCAAAGACAAATGAAATGGCAACGAATTCTCAGGACAAATTTTAGAAAAATGATATTTCAATATTCTCAAAAATTTCTACCCTCCTTTTCATCCCCATTATCTTCGATTCAACTCCAAACGAGGAGCCGCTCGTTTCCATCATCTTCAAAGTCCGAAAAATCGTTTGTCAATCGAAAAAGGTCATTAAACGTTGAACAAGAGGAAGGAGGGTTGAAATTTGAATGTTGCCAGAAGTTTGCGGAGGGTTAAGATTTAACATCATAACGTGGCACGAGCCAATCTCACGGAGGAGGCAGACAAAGAGCGTGAAAGAGAGAGAGAGAGAGAGAGAGAGGGAGAAAGAGAGAGAGAGAGAGAGCGAGAGAGAGGTAGAAAGAGGGCCTCTCTGTGCGAGAGTATTCACTGAAAGCGCACTCGAATCCAAACACGAGGGCGGAGAAAGCTCGAGAGAGAGAGAAGATAGAGAGAGAGAGAGAGAGAGAGAGAGAGAGAGAGAGAGAGAGAGGAGAGAGAGAGAGAGAGAAAGAAAGAGAGAGAAAGAGAGAGAGGAGGGAGAAAGAGGGAAGAAACGCTCGAGGGAGAGTGAAGAAAAAAAGGAAGCATAGACCTGAGGGAAAAAGGGAGAAGGGAAGGGTCGTAATAGCTTTCGCGAAGTAATAAGGAAAACGATGGTCCATTGGTAAAGGGGGATGGGAATAGCTCGTTCACGTTTTTCATCCCTCTCTTACCTACCCTGTTTTTTTTTACCCTTTTCTTTTCATTTTTCGTGCTCCCTTCCTCCCTTTCTCTTTCTCTCTTCCATTCTATCTCCGGCTTCGTTCAGCAGAACCGACATCAAATCGCGCTTCGTTCCTCTTACTCTTCTCTCTCCCTTTATCTTTCTCTGTTGGTCCCACCCTTGTAACATCGCCGGAGCGAGTGAGCGAGCGCATTTCCTGTTATCTGGTCGTGATAACCCGAATATCGGACGGAAGCTCCTGTAACGGCGGAGCCAATAAAACAAGCGGGCGATAAATCGCCTCGCTTTCGGAGCCGAGCTGAACGGGGTATATATGATGGGGGATGAAGAGGAGGGAGTCGCGCGCGCGGCGGACCCCGAGAACGTCGCCGAACGGGCAATAATGATCGTCCCGGGGCTGTGAGGTTGCCAACCTCCAGAATTTCCCATCCTCCCTCCCCCCCCCCCTCTCTCTCTCTTTTCTCTCTCGCTCCTCTCTCTCTCTCTCTCTCTCTCTCTCTCTCTCTCTCTCTCTCTCTCTCTCTCTCTCTCTCGCACTCTCTGCATTCCCGTTCATCTCTCGAATCTGTCGTTCCCTCTTTTCTGTTCTCACTGCCGTTACGAGCTTGTTTCGCGGCAAAGGGATGAAAAAGACCTCGATCACGTTGCGCGAGGGCTAACATTTTTAGAAAAACAACCCTTCAAAGTTACGAGCATCGTTACCGAAAAATATGTCACGATGTTTCCCGACGATCGGGGCATTTTTTCTCGGTTCCAAAATTGTAGTAATATTTTCCTCCAGACTGGCCCAAAATAAAACTTTTTTAACATTGACTTCCTATTTGATAGAGTCATCGTTTTTTCTATAGCAGAGACAAGTCTTTAAGGATGTTGAGTCCCAAATCGCAAATGATGAGAAAATTCTGAAAATTTGGTATGTTTTTGGATGAATTATTTAAGAGGTCGTGTAAAAATTTCACGATGATTAGGAAGCTCGTTATCGAACAATTAACATTAACAAATTAAATTAAATTAAATGTAGTCTCATGAAAACTGATGTAACTTTGCGGTAAGTTTTTTTGTTGACCTCTCAATTTTTTAATATCTACACTGTATTGAAAGCAGCGGAAACAAAACGAAGTTTATTGATAAATATTTTTTTTATTTGTTGAAAAAATTGTTCTTAACAAAATGTTAATATTTTAATAACGAGCTCCCTTATCGTCGTGAAATTTTTACACGACCTCTTAAATACTTCATACAAAATCATACCAAATTTTCAGAATTTACTCGTCATTTTTCATTTTAACCCTTGACGAGGTTGAAGTTATGATGATGGAATTATGAAAATTTAACATGTCTTTACATGAAGTATTTAGGAAATTTCACGATGATTAAGAAGCTACTTATCGAACAATTAACATTAAAAGATTTCATAGGGACTCAACATCCTTAAAGAACTAAGTGGTAAGTAAATTTGGTGCTCTTTTCGTTTCCCCAGAAATTTAATTTGAAAAGTTCATTGATATCAAGCTATATTTTATTTTTTTAAGAATGTTATCAATAAATTATTTTATTTAAATTTGAAACATATAAACATTCAGCACTTTAACAATATTTTATAAAATTTTCAATTCAAAATTTGGAAAATTCAGTTGATGCGACCTGGTTTTCGGTGACCCCTAGAAAAGTGGCTTCGTAGTGGTCCGGATACTTCATAATAGCTTCATCTGAAATGAAAAAAACCAAATTTTATCTGTCAGTAGATAAGCAAAGCTCGAAATTGAACGAAAAATTCGAAAGAAAATTGAAATTTGAATTTTTTGCAGAGTTGTAAGCAAAACACTACAATTTTTGGTACTATTTCCATAGAGGATTGTAAAATTAGTTGCAATTGAAAAAAAATCTTCATTCAATGACTAGTTGATCCTATTTTGAAGAAGTGTGCAAAGTTTCAATGAAATTGGTGAAATTTTTTAAAAATCGCGTCCAACAACTCCGAAAATAGTGTTTTTGGAAGAAAAACGATACTGGCTTCCAGTTTTTTACACCGATTGGCTTGAAACTTTAGGAAAACGTTCTCAACACACTATACCATAAGATAAAATGAAAAAAGGATTTTAAAAAATTTTCAAACCCATGTAACTTTCTAAAATAAAAAATGGGCAATCAATAAAAAAAATTACATTTCAATTTTCACCAGCTCAATTTTCCTCCAATCAAGAAAACTCTTTGAATCATTCGATCGACCAATTTTTCCTCACATTCTCTTCAATATTGGATTCCAATTGTTATTCAACGAGCAATGATGCGAATATGAGGGAAATAAGAGCGTCGTAGTTTTTCGAAAATCCCTTAAAAATACCGCATAATATATGCGCCACGTTGATTATTCTCATCGGTAACGCGTCGGTAAAATATATTTTCGAAAATACGCGGAATCACGTTGTGCTTCGACGAGGCAAATCAAACATAAACGCGGGATCGACGTTGCCCAACAATTGTATTTTACAATCGTGCAATAACGAATCGAATGTTGTGTCGAGGGGGCCCACATTTTGTACCCATTTATAAATACACATGTAAATATGCATATACATACATATATAGTTCGAATCGAAATTCAGTCTTCCCACAAGAGTCGCTTAAATGGCGCGATATTCACGTTATAACGAATAACGATAAATCGAAATTGAATTGAATGTTTACCGTGCTCTCGTGAAATGTTACAATGAGCGATTTTGGTTTACGCCCGGGCATGCCAAAACCTACGTGTTCTCATATTCGATGGAAAATGTGATATATTTTCCTCCGGTTATATCCGCGCGCATTATACCGTTAATTTTTTCGGACAATTGCGAATGAAAGTTCAAAATTTACCATCGAATATTCTGTGTCGACTCTGCCAACATCTGGCCCTCCTCCTTTCGGATTTGGTTCCCTAGAATTTTGAAAATAGCACTAGAATTGCCAAAATTATAATTTTTTCCAGATTTTACAAATTGAGCACTGCTGTTGATTGTTAAATTTTTTTTTCCACTGTGAAAGCTGTCAGAAAAAAATCTGTGAAAAATTGGGAAAGGTCATTGAGGTCCGTGGATTTGCAGAAAAAATCAGGAATAATATTGGAAATGCTGAGGATCGTGGTCGTTGGTTTTTCCGTCATGGAATGTCCCATCTAAATGTGGACCCTTATGATCTGTATACGAGTAACAATGATCAAAATACTCTCAGCGGTTCTCTCGTGTTTCCGTGGTTCGCGGAAAAAGCATTTGTCTGCGGTCCTCGATTCTCACCCCTGTAAATTTCGTCGGACCATTAGTCGGCCATACATTCCATTCGCAAAATCGTCATCGGCACCGATGAAACAATGATTTTTTAATTATACTCGAGAGTGTGAACGAACCCAACCGAATGGCACTCTCGTTTCTGAAGAGAATTCCCAGCCTTTCAAATTCCCGTTCCTCCCTCTTTCATTATCATTATTGATCGTGCAACTCTGTATACCTATATTTTATACACGTTCATCCATACCAGAGTTGTGAATATAGTAATGTAAAAGTAATGCATTACCCATTACTTTAAACAATGTGTATTGGACAAGTATTCCATTACAAATTACAAAAGTATTGTGTAATGGATGGGTGTTCCATTACAAATAAAAACGTAATGTGTAATGGATGCGTGTTCCATTACTAATAAAAAAGTAATGTGTAATGGATGCGTGTTCCATTACAAATAAAAAAAGTAATGTGTCATGGATGCACGTTCCATTACAAATAAAAAAGTAATGTGTAATGGATGCGTCTTCCATTACAAATAAAAAAAGTAATGTGTAATGGATGCATGTCCCATTATAAATCAAAAAGTAATGTGTAATGGATGGTCTGCCCGTTCCATTACAAATTACAATTTAAAAAAAAAGTATTTTGCAGTGGAGAATATTACATTACAAATAGAAAAATTGCCATGCTCGCATTAGAAACCTGCACATTGCTGTCTCATTATTTTATTACCTCACAATTATCACAAATGATCCATAAAGTTAAAAAAAAAAAGAACATGCACATTATTTAGGGATTCAATAAAGCGACAAATTTTATATCAGTAACTTGTAATTTTTATTAGATTGTTTATAATTATGAGTAACAGCGTGTAAAAGCAAGTTCAATATAAAGTTGGATAATTTTTGGGGTTGAGTACACTTTCGTACTTCACATTTAACGATGAACTGTCTGTTTTTTTGTTCCTATTTTTTAACTTTATGGATTATTTGTGATAATTCGGATGAACTTTTAGTGAGCGAAATAAAATAATGAGACAGCAACGTGCAAGTTTCTAATACGAGCACGGCAATTTTTCTAATTGTAATGGAATATTCCCCACTGTAAATTACTTTTTTCATTTGTAATGGCACATGCATCCATTACACATTACTTTTTTCATTTGTAATGAGCCATGCATCCATTACACATTACTTTTTTCATTTGTAATGAGACACGCATCCATTACACATTACTTTTTTCATTTGTAATGAGACATGCATCCATTACACATTACTTTTTTATTTGTAATGAGACATGCATCCATTACACATTACTTTTTTATTTGTAATGACACATGCATCCATTACACATAACTTTTTTTAATTGTAATGGAACACGCATCCATTACACATTACTTTATTTATTTGTAAAGGTACACTTATCCATTTCACATTATGAAGTGTAATGGGTAATAAATACAGTAAAGCATTATTTACAACTCTGATCCATACATATATTTTCAATTCGAGAATTCGTATGGCAGAGTGAAATGAATAATTGATCGGAAATTTCGCCGATAATTCGTTGGTCTTCGTTACCATTTAATTTTTTTCATCCCCAAAATTGAGTCATGGATTGAGTTGATCGAATCGAGTCGAATCACGCAATTTCTGCCATAAAAATCATGTCAAATCCCAAAACAATTATTATAATTTTATAAAGAATTTTTGTCCCAAAAATTGGAAGATTTTGGAAACTGCACTTTTCTCTGTCCTCTCTCGTTTTTGTCTTCCTCGTTTTTTTTTGACAAATCAAAATGTGAAAAATTACACGAGATTATTACGTTCACCTAACCCATCTTGATTACTCTTTCTCTTATTTTCGAAAACGTCCCAAATTTATCCAAAAGTTTAGCATTACTTTTTCGCACAAGGCCGTAATGAGCAGCCTGTATGCAGATGGCGTTCGCATTAGAAGCTTATGCCCCCGCTTGTGTGAGGAAAAACTTGCTCGTTTAATGTAACACCTTGTGCTTCCGCACTGGAACCTCATATCCGGTATCTTTCCCATCCAAGATAGTCGGTGAGAGAACCTGAACGAGTTTCCGGGAGTTTGGAGCAACGAGCATACTCATCGTTGTAGCTTTTTGTTGTTCTGAATATTTTGGATTTCTAAGGGTTAAGGGCTTGTCTTTATCGAACGTTCTCAGCTCAAACTATAATGGTCCAATTTGGAAAAAAACCCTCGACATTTGCATTTTTTTTCTTCTCAACCAGGTAAATTGGTTAATTTTAATTTGTAGGTTATGAGAAAAAAAGGGTGAAATGTACTTTTTCAAGTACACGTGTGAATTGTAAAATTTACAACGTTGTTAAAATTCGCATAAATATTTTTTATGATCCTTGTGTCAGTGGCAAACAGCTCACTTTCCATTTACACCAATATATATACGTAATTTTATATATATATATGTATGCATGTGAGTACAGACCCTGGCAAAGCTCGTACCAAACACGACGTCGAGAAATTAAGTACACTCGTTAGCGCTCGCCGAGGAAACTCCCTCGCTAATGCGAAAAGGATTTGAGGTCGTTCCAGCGTGTCCCACACCAATGAGGCTTTCGCGAAAATTTTTCTTCCTATTTTTCTCTCTTCAATTTTATTTCCCTCGCCATTTATCCTCCTTTTTTGCACTCCCAAATCCAAGCTCACTCGTGCACTCTCGAGCTCGCGCTGCTTACCATGAATTCGTTGCGGTATTTGGTCGCACTGATTTTGGAAAACCACGCAGTTCTCTTTCGTACGTAAACGAAAAGATTAGGAAAACGAGTCCGCTAATGATCCTATAAATTTAATCAAGTTACAATTAACGACACCGGGAACTAATTACCTTATTTTTGTAAAAATGAATTTTCAACGAGAACTCTCAAATCCCTCAGGGTAAATCCTTCGTGGGAGATTCAGACTATTTTAGATGAATCAACGATAATTGGCGAATAATGGAAATAATTTCGTTCAAGAATAATAGTTAAGAATTTAGAATCTAGAAGATTTAGAAATTAGAGGAAGGAACCCTGATTCATTCGTAGTACAAAAAATTCTCCGGACCTACTAGATTTAATTTGAAGGATCAACGATAATTCCCGAATAATTGTAATAATTTCATTCAATAATAATCGTCAAGAATTTAGAATCTAGAAGATTTAGAATTTAGAGGAAGGAACCCTGATTCATTCGTAGTACAAAAAATTCTCCGGACCTACTAGATTTAATTTGAAGGATCAACGATAATTCCCGAATAATTGTAATAATTTCATTCAATAATAATCGTCAAGAATTTAGAATCTAGAAGATTTAGAATTTAGAGGAAGGAACCCTGATTCATTCGTAGTACAAAAAATTCTCCGGACCTACTAGATTTAATTTGAAGGATCAACGATAATTCCCGAATAATTGTAATAATTTCATTCAATAATAATCGTCAAGAATTTAGAATCTAGAAGATTTAGAATTTAGAGGAAGGAACCCTGATTCATTCGTAGTACAAAAAATTCTCCAGACCTACTAGATTTAATTTGAAGGATCAACGATAATTTGCGAATAATTGTAATAATTTCGTTCAATAATAATTGTCAAGAATTTAGAATCTAGAAGATTTAGAATTCAGAGGAACGAGCCCTGATGCATTCGTAGTTCAAAAAATTCTCCAGACCTGCTAGATTAATTCGAAGGATCAACGATAATTTCCGAATAATAGTAATAATTTCGTTCAATAATAATCGTCAAGAATTTAGAATCTAGAAGATTTAGAATTTAAAGGAACGAGCCCTGATGCATTCGTAGTACAAAAAATTCTCCAAACCTGATAGCTTTAATTTGACGGATCAACTGTAATTTGCGAACAAATGTAATCATTTCGTTCAATAATAATCGTCAAGAATTTAGAATCTAGAAGATTTAGAATTTCGGGGGAAGAACCCTGATGCAGGCGTAGTACAAAAAATTTTCTGGACCTACTAGATTTAGTTTGAAGGATCAACGATAATTTGCGAATAATTGTAATAATTTCGTTCAATAATAATTGTCAAGAATTTAGAATCTAGATGATTTAGAATTTAGAGGAACGAGCACTGATGCATTCGTAGTACAAAAATTTCTCCAGACTTGCGAGATTTAATTAAAAAAAATAAGGGTACGAAAATCTTCATTAAGAGGGAATGTGGAAGACAGGGGTTGTTTTTTCAACGAGGCTGACGCCTTGCGATTGAAAATTTCATCAATCTCGATGCGATTGTTTTGCGAGCGTGGGAACGGCTCTATTTGTATTCGGAAACAACTGGAATAGACAACGAGAAATTTTGGTTTCGATATATGGAGAGGGTGTGTGTGCCGGATATCCCGAAGAAGCGAAGAGTATGGTAGTTAACACCGGAAATATTGGCTCGAAAGTGTGAGAGAGCCAGAATGGGAGAGAGGGGGAATCCCCCCTCCTGTCTGCGATGACGTACGGTGTACAGGTTGATTATGATCGTAAATAACAATCGCGTTCTATCGACGTTTACCCGATGTTGCGTGTGATGAATGCGGAGTGAGCGAGAACGATTGGCCGAGTTTACCTCCCTCGCATGGTTTTCACTCTGTATATCCCTGGCAGTTCGATAGGAATACAAGTATGTGGCTCATACGTATATGGGGCATTCCGCGTCAAATCACGCGGTCATCGGCCTGATCCCCTTGGATTTTGATGTCCAATGAATTGTGGGTTTCGTTTGGCCCAAAATTTGACCTCAAATTTTTAGAAATTTTTATTTAATTTTTAAGGGGATGCCTGAGCTAAAAAATAATTAAATTGAGGGAAATAATAAAGAGGGGTCTTTTTCAAATTAATGCAATTTTTAACAGAAACGAAGGCCCAAATTTGACGTGGAATGTCCCATATATATATATATACAACTATACATATGTATGTATGTATATGAAGTTGAACACTAGGCAGTCCTCGATCGTTCGTCGCTTACATTCGACGGGATATCGAATCCCGATGTTCTGGCTGCGCCCGTTACCGATTCTCCATTTCCCCTCTTCAACAACGTTGTAGCGTTCTTCGTCGTTCTAATAGGTCAACGAACGAATATCTATTAATCATACTTGAGAAACTTCGGGGGTGGATGTGCAGAACGAGGGGTAGTTTTTCTTCCGCCATTCCAATTTGTGTTTCCTTGTAAAAAATATCGTTGTAAAATAAAAAATTGTTCGCCATTTTTCGCTATTTTTTATTAATTTTGGTATTATTTCAAGTATTGTTATTTATTTAAATTCCTTTATTTATATTTATTTTGATTCAAAGATATTTGCCAAGTTGCAAACAAAGGGAAAATTGTAATCCTCAAATTGTACAATTCAGATGGGATGCTTTTTGGAAGTGCAAACAGGACGGAGTCGAGTGAAAGCTCGACGCCAGTCCATCACCTGTAATTCGGTCGTAATTTACCGGTGATTTACAAAGTAATTTCGGCACTCATTATGATTTTTGTGGTACAATCGATTCTCGAAAAACACAAAGATATCTAAAGGAGGGCAAGAGTTTTGTGCCCCAAGTTTTGGACTACGAGGAATAATTGAGGAAAAGGTGGTTCTTATCATTTGGGGATGAAAGAGGGTGAGAAAGGGGTTGGTGAAATAGCAGGTATACGGTTAAGAGAGTGAGACGAAACAGGAGAACAAGAAGCTGTGGTGTAGGTGAGTCCTTTCCATGAGGTACTTAGCCCCGAGTTCCGAAAGTTTCGACGAGCGCAAGCCGAAGGGGAGCAAAAGCTCTTCATGAATCTCTCGGTGCCGTGAATGCTGGAACGAAGCATGCGGTTAAACTCGTATTATGTTATACGCAAGGTATGTGTATACACGAGGGGAAGCACATAGTTTGCGCGAAATGAGAACGAGAAAATATAAAAAATCAGGCTGAGTATTTCCAGAGCTCTGCAGCTCTCATTTTTATGCACGACTGCACAATGATGCATCATCCAATCACAATGTGCATTTGTGTGGACTTTTCCAGCACTAAATCTCATCTCCTAGCTACAAGAACGACAGGATAATACGCTTTGTCCTTGAAAAATAAGGATACTTTACGACCCAAGGATCTGTGCATCGAGAAATGAGCCTAGAAAGAAGACTTTGCTGATCTATTCAAGCTTTTCCACTTTATTCGAACATAAGTCCAATAAATTAATATTATCTGTTAATAATGTGATAAATAAGTTATTGTTATTAATTATTCAACTAATATCTGGCCAATCTTATATATGAAAACCTCGTGTCACGGTGTTTGTGGTTGCACTCTTTCGAAACGGCTCGACCGACTTTTATGAAATTTTTTATGTACATTTGGTAGGTTTGAGAATAGGTCGTAAAGTAGATTAGGGTGTCCCTATCCATAATTTTTTTTCTATTATGGCAGAACAACGTTTGACGGGTTACCATAGCAATGGTTACCATAGCAACGGTTACCATAGCAACGTTTACCATAGCAACGGCTACCATACCAACTGTTATCATAGCAACGGTTACCATAGCAACGGTTACCTTAGCAACGGTTACCATAACAACGGTTACCATAGCAACGGTTACCATAGCAACTGTTACCATAGCAGCGGTTACCATGGCAACGGTTACCATCGCAACGGTTACCATTACCACTGTTGCGTAGCGTGGGTAGGTGAGGGTGGTGGTGAGTGCGAATTATTGTGGGGGTACGTTTAGGTACTGTTGTTACATGGGTGGGTGTGGATGATGGTTTGTGCACCGTGAGTGATTGTGAGGATAGGTATCAGTTGTTACATGGGTGTGTTGTTTAGCTTGGGGAGATGCGGGTGGTTGTGGGGATGGGGGGGACGGGGATGGGTTGTTACATAGGTGAGTGTGGGTGTTATATTACATACAATACTAGACTATAATTTTGAATTTATATTTAGTACCAGCTGATCCGGCAAACGTCGGTCCGCCATATAAATTATTTCCTATTCTATTCTAGAAAGAATTTATATGGCAAAACAACGTTTGCCGGGTCAGCTAGTATTCATATAAAATTTCATTTATCCTAAATTTATTTTAAGTAAGTGAATCATTTCACTCGATTCGTCGCTGAATCTTGTTTAATGCTTCGTAACTCAAATTCTTCAAAGTTTTTCGATGCAATGTTTCACTAAAACGTTGAAAGGATCGGGACAATGAAATTAGAGATTCCCCATGGTGATTTTGAGGGACAGATGGGGAAAGAAGGGATACCGCTGATTCGGGGGTGATATGTCGTTGAGCTCGTTGGAAATTCCGCAAGGGTTGACCCGCTTATTGTGATTAACGATCCTCGGTGGTCGACGGAAATGTATTTGTCAGAGTCCTCGACGCCGAGGTATCGGTTTCGAGCGGGGTTTACGGTGACGATCCGACGACGACGAGTACACAGCCGGTCGTCAACTTCCACCCCCGATCCTCTTCACCCCAAACTATGGTAAAGAGACTAGTGTGTGTGTGTGTTTGTGTGAAAGGAGAAAGAGATATGCGCCAGGGAATAACATAGACGGACGTGGAAGGTGCTGCAGGGAGAATCAATTTCTGGGAACATTACTCGGTGGTCAAAGCCTCCACGTGGGGATGGAGTTGGTGTTCATGACTCTCGTTACTCCAGCCTGCGGCCATGTGCTGTCAGCGATGCAGGGAAGAATCTAGGCTATCCCTCTATGGAAACAGAAAACGGAAAAAAGGCCTGTTCATTGATAGGAAAGAGAAATGCCGCCGGGAAATATTCGTCCGTTTGTCATTGGATCTCGTTAACGTCAAACGTCTTCCTACCTTAATTTTTATGGGTAATTCTTTCATTTCAGAGATCAGCTTTGGGACAAGTCAGACAAATTCTGTCATCAGGCCCCAGAAATAAAAATTTCCTCGCCAGATAAATTTTTCCGATTTTCGTTGAGGTCTGATGTTAGGCCGATGTTTGATCAAAGTTTCAGTAATTTCCAATAAATTGACTGATGATGAGAAAATTATTTTTGAGAGAGAGAGGAAAAAACTGAAAAGATTTTTTGGGGAAATCGTTGGTAAATTTGTGTTTTGGTCAGACAGCTCGAGACTTATGTTAGTCGAAGGAGCGGGAAATGACGGATCGATGATAGGTTTTGAAACGATATTTTCCCATAGTTGTTCCACGAGTAATCCCCTCGAGCTTCTCGCGGTAATACAAGGCTTATCGTCTATTGTAGAATCATCCGAGTACTCGATACAAAGAGACGTCGGTTAATTCAGTTGTTATCCTCGACTCATCGTCTGAGTCTCGAGCCTCCACTCGATTTAATACCCATCGGTATTATAATTCTCCTTCAGGGTTGGCCCCGGTAGATCTGCCGTCGTATATCAACACCTTGAGTCGAGCTTCCACTATTCCCGATGCGATTTTGCCGAATGAAATTTCTATAATACTATTATGATGTTATCGCGCTGAAATATTATTTATTGACGGAATATTTTACCTTATTTTATTTATAATATTATTATATTTCGACGGCAGTATGGAAGAACGTGCTATCTCAAATTGTGCTAGAAGAACGTGCTACCTCAAATTGTGCTAGAAAAACGTGATTGATCACAATTGGAGATACTACTTTCTTCTCTCATCATTTGAGATAGCACGTTCTTCTAGCACAATTTGAGATAGCACGTTCTTTTAGCACAATTTGACATAGCACGTTCTTCTAGCACAATTTGAGATAGCAAGTTCTTCGAGCACAATTTGACATAGCACGTTGTTCTAGCACAATTTGAGATAGCACGTTCTTCTAGCACAATTTGAGATAGCACGTTCTTCTAGCACAATTTGAAATAGCACGTTCTTCCACACTGCCGTTTATTTGATTGATTATTTTGTGTTTTTTTATTAACAAAACTGCTATATTGATTGGCAATACAATAATTCTACTCTTTACTTCTCTATTCGTAAATATCTCTATTCTTTTGTCTACTCCTGTCACTCCTGAATAACCGTATTATGAAATGCCACAAATTTGGTTATTCAGGAGTGACAGTGGAAAGAAGAATAGAGATATTTAAGAGTAGAGATATTTGAATCGAGACATTTAAGAGTAGCGATATACTGCTTTCCAAAAGTTTGGAAACACTCGCTCCGATTCCACGCCGCACAAAAAGTTTCACTGCTCTTTTAAAAATGAAGATATTTTGATTCGCCAAGCGGCATTTTGAAGGGCACATATTTAGCTTCATTTCTCTTCTTCTAAAAATTTTTTATAATTATTTTTGAACCCGTACGCTCTTTGAAACATGATCGTTCTTCAGTTTTTTTTTGGCATTGTAATTTTGACGCACAACCCATGCCATTTTTTTCCAACTGTTTTTCGTATGAAAAACTTATGGTGGGGAGTATTAGCTTCAATTTCGTTTTTTTTAAAGTTCCGTACGATTTTTTTTCTAAAAAATATTCAATTTTTTGCAAAAAACGACTATATTTACAAAATTTAGTGTAACTCTAAAATTATTGGGTTGTCGTGAAATCATTAAAGGAGTAAAAAGTTGCAGATAATCATTCTGGATTTAATGAAATTTTTTAAGAATTTTTTTCAAATTTTTTTTTTCGAAAATTTTTCCTCTTAACGAGATATTTTTTTATCTTAAATAATCGAGTCTCTTACTTCATCTACACGCGTTTTTCGATGAGAAAGCCACGTAGATGAGGTTTTCCGATGAAAAAGTCGTGTAGATGAGGTAAGAGACCCGATTGTTTAAGATACAAAAATATCTCGTTTACAGGAAAAATGAGAAAACAAATTTATGAAAAAAAATCTGAAAAAATTTAATTGAATCCAGAATGATCGTATGCAACTTTTTATCTTCTCAGTGATTTCACGAAAACACAGTAGTTTTTTAGTTACGCTACATTTTATAAATATGGTCGTTTTGTTGCGAAAAATTAAATATTTTTGCGAAAAAAAAACGTACGCAACTTTTTAAAAAACGAAATTGAAGCTAATACTTTACGCCACAAATTTCTCATACGAAAAACGGTCGAAACAAATTTGCATGGGTCATGCGCCAAAATTAAAATGCCAAAAAAAAACCGAAAAACGACCATGTTTCAAAGGGCGTACCGGGTTGAAAAAAAATCGCAACATTTTTTTGGAAAAAGCAAAATGAGGCTAAATATATCCTCTTCAAAATGCCGCTTATGGGATCAAAATATCTTCAGTTTTAAAAAAGCAGTGGAACTTTTTGTGCAACGTGGAACAGGGGCGAGTGTTTCCAAACTATTGAGATATTTAGGAGTAGAGATATTTACGAAAAGAGAAGTAACGAATAGAGTTATTGTATGTCTATTGATTTTTTTGAAATTCATCAAAATTTTCATATCGCCAGATTTTTATCCTCCAGTCTCTTCTTCGATGCCTCTCTTTTTCGCATTATTATTTTTTTTTTCAGTATGGATCGTAGATAAACGAAGCTGTCCCGCAAAGAGAATGTTCTACGGCGGTATTATACATTCGCATGTCGCGATTCTTCGGGCTTATAATAATCTACAAGGGAGATTCATTGCGAAGACGTGAGCTCAGTAAGCCGCACGTGCATGTATATCCAACGTGCCTCGTGTTTCACTTCCCTAATGAATCCGCACCAATTTAAATCCCTCCGCGACTTCGTATTACCGCCCCTTCCTACTCTCTCTCATTTACCCGCAATCTCCTGGCGAAAAAAACGGTCGCTACTCTTTTAGTCTCGTTGGTAGCGGAGAAACAGTCGCCCTTAAGGCCGTGTTCTAGTGTGGAATTTTTTTCGATCGATTTTTTTGCATATTTTCAGTGTTTGATGTCTCAAGAATGTACTCTCCAAAGGAAATTTAAAAATTTTAAATATTAACGGAGTTATAGCAGTAATTAGTGAGGTGGAAATAACACTGAAGAATGAATAAATATGTGGTGAAAAAATGAATGCAAAAACATGTTTAGTTTTTTTTTCATAACATGTTGAAAAATCCCTATATTTTGGCTTTCTACACTAGAACACGGCCAAACGCGTTTTTCTCGAAACTACTTTTTTCGAAACTGTTGAAATGATATCTCCAGTTGCAATCAACCGATTTAGTTGAAATTTTTTGGGGACATTCTTAATACACCCCTCTATCGCCCCTACCAGATTTATCCCGACATTTTGTTTTCAACTATTTTAAAAAAATTCACAATGATGAAAAAACGGCAAAAAATGATTTTTTTTTCAAACTGCCGCCATTTTCTGAATTTTTTTCCCCCTGAAGTAGGGGCTATAATGACATTCTTCCTGATAAAGAATACATGAGGTATTCCATATCAAGCTGACCAATCCGTGGACCCGACCATTTTTGATTTTTTCCATTTTTTTTGTATGTACTAAAAGCAGTCTCTCAGAATTTTTTTCGATTTTTGTCTCAACCCAATTAACCACAAGAAATTGTTCAAAATTTGAAACAATTTTTTTTCAAATGCTCATAACTGTCTTAAAACCAGAGATATCAAAATAATACAAAAGATCATTTTTTCCGTCTTGAGCTGCAGTTTTATAAAAAAAATACAAAAAAAATATCGATATCTATTTTCATATGTTTTTTGAAGTTTTAAACACAAAAAATTTTTTTTTCAACTTGGACTCTTTTTATTCTTTTGAAAAAATTCATCACGTTTTAAAAGACATTTTTACAGATATCAAAAATATAACAGTTTGTGATATTCGTAACTTGTATTTTTTTCTATTTTTTATTTCAAGGAGGAAACACGATTCCTTAGTTCACACGCGGTGAAAAATAGAAAAAAAAATACAAGTTATGAGAAGCACAAACTACTAATTTTCTAGTATCTGTAAAAATGTCTCTTAAAAAGTGGTGAATTTTTTCAAAAAAATAAAAAGGGTCCAAGTTGAAAAAAAAAATATTTTGCGTTTAAAACTTCAAAAAACGTATGAAGATAAACATCGATATTTTTTTTGTATTTTTTTTATAAAACTGCAACTTAAGACGGAAAAAAATGTTCTTTTCTTTTATTTTGATATCTCCGGTTTAAAAAAAGTTATGAGCATTTGAAAAAAAAATGTGTCAAATTTCGAACAATTTGTTGTGGTTATAGTTGGGTTAAGGCAAAAATCTAAAAAAATTCGGAGAGACTGCTTTTAGTACGTGCAAAAAAATAGAAAATTTTCAACAAAGTCATAAATGATTGGGTCCACGGATTGGTCGGCTTGGTATGGAATACCTCATAGATATATATTTTTTCTGATGCATAGAACGTCCGCAATCCCGTCAACACGCAGAGGCCGTTTTTTTTCTCACCCCCAATTCATCATCCGGTATCTGTCAAGATATTGGATTTTTTTTTCGCCAATTTTTTTGTAGAATATTGAAGAATGAATAAATATGTGGTGAAAAAATGAATGCAAAAACATGTTTAGTTTTTTTTTTTTTATAGCATGTTGAAAAATCCCTAAATTTTGGCTTTCTAGACTAGAACACGGCCTTAAACTCGATAAAGCGTGTTATTGGGCTCTTAACTTCAATCAGGCATTCCATGTGCTTTTTACGACACTCATAGAAATTTTCCATCGAAATTATTGACAGATTATGGTAAATACATTTTTACATATATTTTCGTACGAGGAATTTCGTCCGGGATATCGAAGGCAGGCGAAGAGGAATTCACATAACGAGTGAAAAAAAAAGAAAAAAAAACGAAACGTAAGAGCTTCGATAAACTTTTCGCTCAGGCGAACGAGGCGTAATAAAATTTTACGTTCCATTAACGAAAACTTTACCCTGAATGTGGAACGTGTGCGTCTCATCGTGAGGGAAATAAAACTTTTGGAAGGGAGAGAAGAGGAGAGAGAGAGAGTGAGAGAGAGAGAGAGAGAGAGAGAGAGAGAGAGAAGAAAAAGAGGCATTGATCGGACTTTGAGTTACAAGGGATTAAGGGTGGTTTTTTTTCTTTTTCGGAGCACCCGCGAGAAAAGTTTCGACGCTATCGGTTTTCTCCAATTTTCGTTCCTCACGCAGCTTTTCCATTTATTTTTCTTTTTTCGAGTCGTTCAATCTCATTCGTTAAGAACGAAATATCGATCGTTTTTACCGATACAGTGATTATCATTTTTCTCTTTAATCAGGAGTTAATTTTTTTTATGATACAAATTTTATGTTGAGTGACCTTTTGCTCTTCAAGGTTGGGGTTGAAGGGGTTGAATAAGTGAAAACGGGGATGACGAATGAGAGAGGAGTTAGGGGATGGCTGAAGCATCGAGTAAAAGTGACTCTTCGCGCAATTCCACAAAGAACAAAGTAAACTTATTCGATTGTTTCGTTCTCCGATGCGAAAGAAGTTTCAAAGTCGCTGAAACGATTGGGTCAAACGTCCTAATCGATGATCAGGTTTTTCGAAAGGTTCAAACCCCAGATAACCTCCCTAATAGCCCTTTTTTTCTCTCTCTCTTGAATAGTAGCAGAAACATTCCTCCCAATAGCAATGCTTTCCATCCCCTTTTTTGGGGGATGAAAAAATCAGGACACGCTCTCCAGCGAAGATCATAAAAATTTCCAGGCTATCTCGATACTTCGATACTTCGAATGGGTCGTGAACTTTAAGGCGTACTTCACGAGCGTCTGATTCGTCTGTCTTGAGACGAAAATAGTGGGATGTAATTTTTTACATCGAGCACTTGTGAATAATTCAAGCTTCGTCGAGGACTGACAAGAGACACTGAAGTTTTTTCTTCCCTCCATCGTCCTTTCAGCCGAAAGGAGTTAGCGTGCATTCTTGGGTTCAAAAGCATTTATGGACAATGAAATTTGAAGATGAACAAGGAAGAAGTTTTGAATGGCGGTGATTCAAGAGTTTACCGTAATTTCGTTGGAATTGTGTTATTCTGTACAAAGGGCAGCGTAATCCCAATTATGGACCAGATTCCCGAGACACGATTCTCTGAATATTTAAGGGTTGAAGGAAAAAATGTTCACTCGCTTTCGCAGTTTATTCCGAGGGGTTTTGATCGACGAACATTATAATGCAGCGAAAGCTTTTCTTTGTCCTTTTGCATGAAAGTTTCAATTTGAGGGCTGCCTTTTTTTCTTCGTCACGTAGCTAGATTCTTGTTTGCTTTTTTTGATCATACTGAGAGGTGTCAAGGGGTGTATGTGCCAGTACTTTGCACCTTAAAAGGTCAAAGAGCCCCAACAACCAGAGAAGGAAAGGACTACATCTTGCTATCGATTTACCGAAGCCTTTGATTTTGCGGGTGCAAGCTCCTGATGCAAGGATTTTAGTCTTTTCAACACAGAGGACTAAAAAGAGGCGGTGGATGCATCATTCTCACCATCGCTTCTTTTTTTTCTCAACCCTCGGATCAGTGAGTCGGACTCGTTACTTTGGTTCGATTCTTTTTATTTTCTAATGACAGAATCATCGGCCTGTTTTTTCCAGATTTTATTGCCAAAGATAGATTATCGTCTAACAGACATCTTTTTATTTTTTTATTTGGTGATTTTAAGGGGTTTTAAGAACCTCCCTTAAATTTAATAAATATCCTTCTCTTCAATTATTTTTCAATTCAACGAATATCCTTCAGAGCTAAGCAGTACTTGAAAGTACTCGGTACTTGCAGGTACTTGAAGTACAGTACTTGCAAGTACAAAGTACTTAAAAAGTACTTGGAGTATTGTACTTAAATTTTTCAAGTACTTCCTGTACTTTAAGTACTGTACATGAAAATTTCAAGTACTTTTCTGTACTTTAAGTACTTTTTTCAAGTACAAGTATCAAGTACTCTTGAAAGTGTCTTGCTGATGATTGCATGTGCAGTCTTTGAATATGGGTCATTCCATGTCAAATCAACCAATATTTGGAATCGACCCCTTTCAATTTCGATGAAATTTGGTCAGAAGTTTTCTTTAATCATAAAACAAAGTTCTAAGAAAGAAAAAAAATTAAAACTTTTTTTCAAAAATTCAAAATTTCACCATTTTTTCAAGTTTATTTTTGAAATATTTCGAAAACTATTATAGTTACGAAAAAATCGTTCTGGGTTCGTCTTAAAGAGTAAACTTGGAGCCAGGCCTGGATTTAGGGGGGGCTACAGGGGCTACAGCCCCGGGCCCCGCGTATTTGGGGGCCCCCCATGTGGTCGTCTTTACATTGGTTGCATTAAATACGACTCGTATAGGGCCTCGAAAAAGCCGAGCAGCCCCGGGCCCCCGACATGGTAAATCCGGGCCTGCTTGGAGCTACGAAAAAAAATAATGAATTTGGAGAATTTTGAATTTTTCAAAATCGTGAATATCCACGATCGACATTAAATGTTTGGTTTTATTTTTTTTATATAACACCTTGTACTGATATTGAAAGTTTTTTTTTTGTTTCAAAAATATGAATTTTTGAAATTTGGTAAAACTTTTTTTTTACCTCTAAGTTAAGTGACGTTGATCAATCATGTAATTTTGACTGCTCAAATTTACAAAATTATATGATTGCTCAACTTAAAAAAATTCATATTTAGGAAACAAAAAAAAACACCTTTCTGAAAATTTCAGGATCTTTTCAAATCAGTACAAGGTATTGTTCTTAAAAAATGGAAAAAAAAATTCGATGTCGCCCCAAGGATACTCTTCAAGACGAAACAAACGATTTTTCATAACTACCATAGTTTTGAAGATATTTAGAAAAAAAATTGTTAAATTTTGAATTTTGCATAACTTTTGAAAAAAAAGTTTTTTTTTTCCTCGGTAGAACTTGGTTCTATGATAAAACAAGACTTCTGACTAAATTTCATCGAAATTGAAAGTGATCGATTCCAACTCTTGGTCAATTTGACATGGAATGACCCAAGTACCGGAATTTACGGGACGTACCGGAAAACTTGAAAAGTATTGGTACTTAATTTTTTCAAGTAATTATACTTCAAGTACACGTCTTGACGAGTACTTGCAAGTAACAAGTACTTTGTATTTCAAGTACCTACGGTACTTCGTACTTGATACTTGAAGTACTTGCAAGTACTTTGCCCAACTCTGATATCCCTTCTTTATTCTACATGTTCACGTCGCCAAATGTCATATGAAAGAGCTCCCTAGAAATTCATTTAAACGTCTGTTGCTCTGTCATCTCCATCGAAGGCTAAAAACGTCTCCAACTGCCTCGCGATGAAGTCCATTGTCCTTTATTTTCCATTCCACGATTCGAAAATCGCAGCGGGCATCTTTCGCCTTTCCCTCCACCTTCGTCATGCCCCTTCGAAATTCAGCCTGACAATGGCGATCGAATATTCTCGTCAGTGTGGTTGTCACCGCTAACAAGATCCTTCGGGAAGGAGCGTCAAGGTCCTGGTGTTCCGGATATGCGAAGATCCTTGGAACATCGAGGCTTATCGCTTAGATTCGTTTTACACATTGTCAGGACTTTATTCGTGTCAGGACTTTATTCGTCAAACACAATGGAGGGCAGATTTTCTTTTCTCCACTGGATCAAATGGATTCTGTCCTCGATATAAATGTAGGCTCGCGGTTCCGGGCTCATCAGCAGAAGCGAATAGACCTTATCAGCCTAATGGAGCGTGAAAATCAATGCCTGGAACTGCGCAAACATTTGATTAAGAGGTGTCTCACGAAGGGGCGGGAGAGAATGAATCTTGAAGAGGAAGATGAAATGAGCCGTGACGAAATGTGCTTGAATAAGCAAATCCCGAATGAGGGAAAGTGACGACATCGATAACCTTATCGGTTCGATACTCCAAGCTGTCATGCATTCGATGTCATAAGAAAAAGCTGGAGAACGAATTCCCTCATGCGTGTCCGATCAATCGTCCTTTCTAGGGATTGATGAAATTTCGTCGCTCCATCAAGGGAATAAAATTGTATTCATCGCCATTAAGCTCGACGATCGATTCCTCTGGATGAATTCACGGGGTTGTAAGAGTTTCATGTTGCCTCTTGGTCCCTCCTATACACCATACAAAATGGCTTCTCTTCGTGGGACCCTTAGAGTTTACAAGAATGTGGACCCACCAGGAAGCGTATTGTCGGAGGCAATGTTGACCTCTAATTTTACGTGGATCAAGGGGCACTTTGGATTACAGCCAAAACATGCGATTTCAATGTGTGTACTTTTGGCTTACGCGTAAACGTGGTGAAACTTGGGCGGCGTACAGAAGTTTAACACAGGCAAATGTCTCGTCGTCCTTCCCCTCGTCTCTTTGCAGAATTGCCCATTGTGGTCGTGGTTTTGGGGGGGGGGGGGAGCAAAGGGATCGCTATGATAAGAGCGGGGTCTCAAACGTGAATCCGCATTATCATTAACTCGTGTTTGACTTTGTGTGTGTGTGTGTGTGTGCAGCTCATTCTCTCTCGGGAAACCTCCTCCTCATCTCGTCAGTCCTGTTTGTACGTCTCTCCTTCGGTTTCCACTCGGTTCCAACTTTTGCCTCGTTCCTCTGTTGGCAAGAAGAATCACGCGTAAATTTCACCCCCTCCAACCCCGTTGATAGATCAAACGCCGAAGGTGTTTGCCCGACGACTCATTTGGCCCAACGAGCAATTGCGTTTGTACGAGCGTATGCGCGGCGTCAGACCGATGCCAAAAGCACACAATGAAGGGCCACCATTCATTTCGCGCACTATCCATCGACCCTGGAGAATCGTCTGGACCGCTGAATAAACATCCACCCACGAATAAAAGAACTCACGGTTCTGGGGTCAAAAATCTCCTGTTTTTTTTCGCTTTCTTTTAAGGACGAGATCAAACGATCTTGCTCTATGCTTGCTCGTGTTCCCATCATCTGAGTTCCCCTGACTCCCCTTTTCATGTGTCATCTCCCTTTTAGTTTTAATTTGAAAATTGCAGCCACAAACATACAGCAACTCCAGTTAATGGGTTTCCAAGGTTTAAAAATAGTACATTACATCACGAGGACGTAAAAACATTTTCTGATGAGTGTGAGCTTGCAGGACGAGCCGAAGGCGCAATCACACGAGTCAGAAAATGTTTTTAAGCCGAGTGATGTACGATATTTTATATCACGAGGTGGAATATGGACGTTTTCACGTCCGCTTGCGGACGTCTATTATTGTACTGAGTGATATAAAGCATATTTTCTCATTTTTTTGTGTAATAAATCAATTATTTCACTAAAAACTTCAATCATGTAAAAGAGCAACATTTAAACAATATTTGAAAAAAAATTTGTATCATCTGTCCTATTTGTTATTATTAAGGGCGTTCTTTCGATATTCTTTTAATACTGAAAATAAATGATCTTATTACAAATTTTGTGCATATAAAAGAGCAACTTTTAAACAATTTTTCATAACATTTTTGAGACCCCTCAAGAAAGGGTCCTCGTGGTGGTCAGGATAACTCATCATAGCTTTATTTAAAATATTTAAAAAAAAAAAAAAATTTGACAATGCAGTATTATCATAAAAAATTTGCAAATTTTTGGCAAAAAAATTGTTTCGCAAAATTTTTATAAAAAATTTGCATGAAAATTGTTTTACAACAAAAAATGTTTCGCATTATTTTTTGCAAAAAAATGTTTCCAAAAAATTTTGTGACAAAATGTGTTTGCATAAATTTTGCAGAAAAATGTTGCAAGCTAATTGTGTGAAATAATTTTGTCTAACGAATTTTGCAACATCATTTTTGTGCAAAAAGTTATGCGAAACTATAGATATAAATTACTAAAGTAGTTATTTAACATCATAAATACTAAAAAGTAAAAAATAAATAAACGAAAATTTTTTTTTTTCAAAACCAGCTTTTATTAGTTGTTAATAAGAAATAACTAAAAAGTTAAAAATAATTATATTCCGATTGGAAATAAGTTTTCAAATAAAAAGCGTGTTACATTTTAACAGAAGAGGAAAAAAAGAGAGTGTAACTCGCTTTTATTTGAAAACTTACTCCCAATCGGAATAAAATTATTTTAAACTTTTTAGTTATTTTTTGTCAACAACTAATAAAAGTTTGTTTTTTAATTATTTTTTTTCGTTTTTAGAAAAAAGCCTCTAATGAGGGGATTCCCAAAGGATCTTTTTCCTAGATTATGACTCCAATTGACTTGAAACTTTAGGAAAATATTTTAGACATATTCTACCATAAGATAAAAAAATAAAAAATGGATTTTTGGAAATTGTCAAACCAATGTAACCCTTTGACGAGAAATCATGATGTTTCTGATGAATATGCCATGTTTTTGAGAGGCAAAATGATTTCTAAGGTAGATCTAGCGTCTCTGTTGGATAAAAATTCATCTTAAAATGGATGAATTAAAAAAAAGCATTGGATCGAATAAATGGCGAATTTTTGAACAACGACGGAATAAATTGGGCTTCCAGAGCACAGAGAAGTTTCCTTCTGCAAGCCACGATATTCAAGGCTGTCATTAGACGACGGACGCCTCGGTAACACCCGTATCCGTTAGTTTTCACTTTATAGCGTGTTTCTAATGTCTCGTTGGATAGCCTGTTATTACGAAAATCCCTTGAATTTTCGCTCGGTTCTCAGGAGAGTTTCGTGGCGGATGGTCGTCGCGTTTTCGCGGACCATCGATGCCCCAGAAGTAATTATTATGTTCCTGGAAGTGCATGATAAACGACCTGGGCGATTTATTTAGAAAATTAATGTCAAAGGTCCAACGACTCAAACAACAATTTTCCTGCTCTCAAAAGAAAGTTTTAAAAATTACAATTTCACATTAATCTCTCCCTCTGTTTCATCGTCAATTTATATAAAAAAAGGGACTCGTGAGAAAGAGCTTTGAAAAAATTAAAAGAACATTTTTCATTCTTCTTCGTTTACAATCCAGGAAAATAATCTACGAGTCCTCTTCTTTAGCCCTTTATCCCGAAAAAATTCTCTCCATCCTGCGATTGTTTTTTTTTCCCCAATTGCTTCTCCTGGAAAAGCCTTTTCTCGAGGGGAATTTAATTAGCGTCGTTTGTCAGACAAACGTACATTATCTTACTATCGTATTGTACGTCGGCTCTGGCGGTTTATAATAGAAAAATTGTGGTAGATAATGAGATTTCCCAAAAAAAAAAAAAACACACAGAATTGAGATTTGGGTAATTACTCGAAAATTATTGGGGGATCATGCACGAAGGGATTTTGCGAGTGCTCGGTGGGGCTTTACCGGATACAGAGAGCTTTTCGTAGCTAAAAATAATACAGTCCCTGTAAATATATGGGGGTATTTCATCCCAAATCGGACAGTTCGAAAAACTTTTTTTTTATCTTCTCAATTTTTTTATATTTTTGAGTACTCATCAAAAGACCCTTCCAGTTAAATTCTAAGGTTTTTTTGATTACCCGTTCAAAAGATATTGAATTAACAAAAAAACCGCTCTTTTTTTGGTATTTTGGTCATAACTTCTCTAATAATGGTCCAAATTGAAAGTTTTTTTTCAATTTTTTTGTTTTTTCATGGTCTTTTCAGAAAAAAAAACAACAACAATATTCGACGAGTTTTTGAATGAGTTTTTTTTTAATTTTAAACGTTAAATCGCGTTTTTAAAAGTGAATGTCATTTTTTATTTATTTTTTTTTAAATTTTTTGTTTCAAACATCGATCTATTCAACAATTTTTGAGACTAGTCCGATCGTGGGATCTCAATAACTACTATTTTTTTCGATTTTTGAAAATTAATTTTTTGTGTTTTTTTAAAATAAATCATTATGAATACCAGTTTTTGTTACGCTATTGTATTTTTTCAATATTTAGAATTTATTTTGACCCAATTTTTGTTACTGTATAGTATTTTTTTCAATATTTAGAATTTATTTTGACACCTTTATTTATTGTTAACAGGTTCTTAAAACCGCTTTGCTCACCGATTAATTATTAATTTTAAAAATCTGTTAACAATGAAAAATCGTCCAAATTAATTCAAAATGATTAAAAAAATACTATACAGTAACAAAAATTGGTATTCATAAAAATTTATTTAAAAAAAAAAAATTATTTTTAAAAATCGAAAAAAATAGTAGTTATTGAGATCCCACGATCGTACTAGTCTTAAAAATTGTTGAACAGATAGAGTTTGAAACAAAAGATTAAAAAAATAAAATAAAAAATGACATTCACTTTTAAAAACGCGATTTAAAGTTCAAAACCCAAAAAACTCATTCAAAAACACGTCGAATATTTTTGTTGTATTTTTTTTCTGAAAAGGCCATAAAGAAACAAAGATTTTGAAAAAAAACTTATAATTCGGACCATTATTAAAGAAGTTATGACCAAAATACCAATAAAACAGCGGTTTTTTTTGTTAATTTAATGTCTTTTGAACGAGTAATCAAAAAAATCTCAAAATTTAACAGGAAGGGTCTTTTGATACTCAAAAATATAAAAAAATTGAGGAAATAAAAAAAAAAGTTTTTCAAACTGTCCGATTTGGGATGGAATGCCCCATATACTCTGGAAGAGCATGTCGGAGGCTACGATGAACTTTTATTCGTGCAATTATTTTTGTCAGAAACAATCATAGCAGTGAGACTGCAAGTCGAGTTGGGAGACCGATTAAGTGAGAAAACTTTCACTCTTTATTTATGAGATTCAAGCTCGTTGTCTCTCTTTTTCGCTGTCTGGAATCTGGAGAAATGCCAGAAGAATAAACTCCCCCGTCGACTCCAGGGAAACAAAAAATAGTTGCGAAGAAAATAAGACAGGAAAATATCGTGTTGCACAAACGTGGAATTCTCGAGGACTCTTTGGGGCAAAAGCAGCGACAAGCTTTTGGAATCGTAAGCGCGATTTTCGACGATTTTAAACGATTTTAATAACATTCAATATCAAGTAACTCGATGGTTATTGCAGGCACGTGTGCCCGAGCACGATATTTCCACTGTTCGCGTTAATGGCGAATATGCTCCGGGAATATAATTGTACATTTGGCCTCGGGAGAATCCTCCTCGAGAATAGACCAGATAGGGGAGGATTCCCTTTACGAATGTGAGAAAACAAGGGACGACGTCTCGAGAACAAGAGTTTCGGGTGCTTTCGCTCCAAGTCGATTCACATTATCGTTCTCATTATCAGTATGCCCAGCTAGATTTCATTGTCGTTAAGGATGCAACGGGAGTGCTTTTGAAACAATGACAAAAGCCTCCCTTGTTCAACATGGCAAAATAAAAATAAAAAGTGAGACCGGTAATGCCCAGACAAAATCTAGTCGATTCAATTTTGACCTAAATAAGACGATTAATTTGTTGTAGAGGTATTCCCGCTCAACGAGACCCCCTTTTAGGCCGACTTTTAATACTCTTTGGAATACACCAAAAGTTAAATTTCAAACTTTTTGCGTATTCAGCGCTTCGGACCTTTGTCACGGCGCGAAATAAAATCGAAAAAATTCTTTGACTATAGCTTTCGATCGGAAATTTCTTGTCCTTTTCGAAAAAATATCAGCGATTCCGAAAAAAAAACGAGTGCATTTAAATTTCGGCCAAAAACCGAAAAAATTGATTTACAAAAAAAGAGCATAATTTAATTCGAGGGAACAATTTTTTTCATGTTTTGTGTATATCTGAGAAGTCACGATATAAATTTCAAGTTGGAACTCACATCCGTTTACTAATGCCAAGTCTTTCAGTAGGATAAAAATTCTTAAATATCGTGTTTTTCGTATTCAACAATTCCCTGATGTATTATATGGCGTTTTTTTAAACGAATTTCGAATTTAGTAAATTTAATAAATTAATTAAATGAAATTTATTAAATAATCAAATTTATTCAATTTATTAAATTAAATTGATTAAATTAAATTTATTAAACCAAATTTATTAAATTTTGAATTTGATAAATTTATAAAATTTGAAATTCATTAAAAAAAACTATATAATACATCACAGAACTGTTGAATACGAAAAACACAATATTTCGGAATTTTTATCCTACTAAAAGACGTGGCATTAGTAAACGGATGCGAGTTCCAACTTGAAACTTATATCGTGACTTCTCAGATATATACAAAATATGAAAAAAATTGTCCCGCTGAATTGAACTAGTCTCTTTTTTTGTAAATAAATTTTTTCGGTTTTTGGCCGAAATTCAAATGAATTCGTTTTTTTCGGAATCGCTGATATTTTTTTCGAAAAGCGCAGAAAATTTCCGATCGAAAGCTATTGATAAAGAAATTTTTCGATTTTATTTCGCGCCGTGCCAAAGCTCCGAAGCGCTGAATACGCAAAAAATTTGAAATATAACTTTTGGTGTATTCCAAAGAGTATTATAGTTGGAGATCTGAAAATTGGTGTACAATATATTTTCAGGCAACACTGAAACATACTCGAGTTTCAAGAAAATCGAAAGGGATCGACCTAAAAGGGGGTCCCGTTGAGCGGGAATACCTCTGTAATATTTAATATCTGTAATAATTAATATTTTCAATTAAGGAAGGAAATCTGGAAGAGAATGCTGAAAAGAAGTGAAGTTTTTGAGATTTTTGGTCCCCACCCCTAAACGAAAGAAATCTGTTAAAAAATCTGGGGGTGTTTTATTCGACATTTGGATATTACAGAATGACTTTTTCAAGGCAAAACTTTTTATTTATTGTCAATCAATTTAATTAAAAATCATATTGCATTGTGAAGAGAATTGTGAATTGTGAATTGTGAAGAGAAGAATGAAATAATTGAATTCCCTCTGATTTTTTCTTCGACCGTATATTTCAACTCTTTCTCACGAAATCCTCCCTCTTCTGCTTTCATTCATTCAGTCTGCATTGTAAAGATTTTCAACGTACTTTCCGCCACCCCAAAATGCATCAAGGGATTGCTCATTTCTATAAGAAAATATATTTTCCATCTTCTCGGTCCGAAGCCACGAACTTTTTATCCTTCCCTGGAATAAAGACAACGAGACGGAGTAAAAAAACCCTCTTTACAACCCTCGTGTAAGTCATCTGGGAATGTTGCATGTATTCTCTTCGGAGGTACGTTATTTTTCTCTCTGCATAATGAATGACGAGAGCGCAAAAAAGAAGAAGAAGCAGAACAAAATAAGAAACCGTCACAGAAAAGATAAAATGTCAAGCTTTACTTCGCTTGATCCTGATGAATCTGACACTGAACACAATGACCGTGAGTCCGTGGGAATCATCGCTGACGTCGTGAATCCTTTTCGTTTTCGCCCTCGAGGGAAAATTGTCGACGAGGAGGAAAATCCGTACGACGGAATTTTTACGATTTTCACGTCGACGACGTCGACGACGACGACGACGAGGACGCATGAAAAGTCACGACGAAATTAGGTCACCACAGCGTGTGAAAGGATTTCGTGGGAGAATTTATAAGCCACAGGGCTTTGCGAGTGTGCACCGAAGGGTGATTCGAGGTGAAAGGGTGAATCTGAAAGGTAAAAATTGTAAATCGCAGCATATGGCGATTTGTCCTTAGAGGACGGAAAAGTTAATCCTGATTGCATGTTCAGAGAAATAAAAAAATACAACCCTCTCGTGAAAGGATAAAAGCCAGACAAATGTTAATGTCTGCTGACAATGTAAAAAAATGAAAAAATAAAAAATAAAGTAAAATAGTAGAAAAAGGAGCTTTCGTCGATATTTGTTTAGGTAGCTCCTGCCAAGATTCCATGTTCAAGGATACGAAGCATTGAGAGATAAAGAGGGGGTGCAAGGAAAAAGAGCAAAGGGGTGGTCGAAGGGAGAGGGTGGAATGCGAGGACCGGACCGGGGCAATAAAAGTGGAGCTGGCGCGCTTCCTAGCCATGAAATATTCATCCGGAATCGAGAACCGGGCCAGAAGCGTCCAGCGGAGAAACAGCGGGCTCCGAACACGCCTCTGGTTACTTTTCTCTATATATCGCCGCGATTCCCGCCATCAGCGAAGAACGAGGGAAAAAACAACCCCTCTACCGCGAGCATCACTTTCACTGCGGGGGTATTTGTAAGCTCAACCTTTCCACTCTCTCTCTCTCGCCCCAAAGTCGTTTTATCCCACTTCCTCTCGGCCACGGGTCATCGCCTCGGCGACACTTTTCACCCCCGGACCAGGTTCATCCCTCGCCAACCCTAAATACGAGCAGACATATTGCCACACGTCTGCCGAGGGCAAAAAAATCGAAGGGAGAAAAAACAGATTCGTTTGACTAAAACGAAGCTCATTGTCGGTTGAAGGGCATCGATCAAAGTCATTGGGCTTCTTTTTCAAAATCAAAGGTCGTCTGAAGGTCGATGTTGATCATTGAAATTTTATTTTCTCCGGAAGGATTTTTGCACGATGAAAGAGAGGGGTTTTTTAGCTTCACGAGGTTTTGAATCGCGAAAAGCTTTTTGGGTGTCTTTGTATTTTTTCTATTGCACTTACCATTAATATCACGAAGGACAGTGACTCAAATTTAATTACCCATTGTTGAAACAATGTCTGCCGTAGGGGCTACTTTGTTGGTATTTCGGAAGTTTTTTGGTCGTAAATTTTTTTTAACGTCCAAAATTAAATTTTTTTTTTGCTCGAACAGAACAATGTGTCTTTTGGCTATAAAATGTATAACAATAGCAAGCATCGCTGGACCCTCACAATTTTATATATTTAGAAAAAAAAACCAAAGTAACCCCGAGTGTGGGGCTACTTTGAAGAGGCATTGAAATGCAACTTGTGTCAAAGATTCACATCGTAAATGCAGCTTTGACATAATTTTGATAAAAAAACAATAATATTTTATACATTGTACATGAAATTAAATGAAAAACAACGATTTTTGACAATGAATTCGTCATTGTGATTGAAGAAATATTTTACATAAAAATACCTAATACTTAAGCCCGAACTTTAAGTACTTAAGATCAAACTTGAGATCAAACTTTCTATTGAACTCAAATTTGAATTTTGGATCGAACTTAAGTCCAAATTTAAGATGAATCTTAATTTTGAACTTAAGTAACATTATAAGTTTATACTTATGTTCAAACTTTAATGCGAACATCAAATCGATCTCAAGTTCAAACTTAAATTGGGTTTGAGGTTTGACCTTGAGATCCAGCTTGAGCATGAACTTAAGTTCGATCAAACTTCTTTCATATGTCAAAGATCCACGACGTAAATGCAGCTTTGACATAATTTTGATAAAAAAACAATAATATTTTATACATTGTACATGAAATTAAATGAAAAACAACGATTTTTGACAATGAATTCGTCATTTTTATTGAAGAAATATTTTACATAAGAATACCAAATACTTAGGCCCGAGTTTTAAGTTCTTAAGATCAAACTTGAGATCAAACTTTATATTGAACTCAAATTTGAATTTTAGTTCGAACTTAAGTTCAAATTTAAGATGAATCTTGAGTTTGAACTCAAGTATTATTATAAGTTTTTACTTACGTTCAAACATCAAATCGATCTTAAGTTCAAACTTAAATTGGGTTTGAGGTTTGACCTTGAGATCCATCTTGAGCATGAACTCAAGTTCGGTCAAACTTCTTTCATCGCCTCCCTCAACCGTGTTATTTTTGATTAATTGTGAAAATAATTAAGTACGATCGAAATTAAGTTCAAGCTCAAGATGGATCTCAAGTTCGAACTTCAAACCAAATTTAAATTTGAACTTAAGATCGATCTGAAGTTCGCACTAAAGTTTGAACTTAAGTATGAACTCACAATGGCACTTTAGTTCAACTCACGATTCATCTTAAATTGGAACTTAAGTTCGATCTTAAGTTCCAACTTGAGTTCCATGGAAAGTTCGATCTTAGGGTAGAACTTGTGACTTGAAATTCGGGCCTTACAGATGTAACAGACGTTGGAGTCGTTCTTCTTGCCCTTCTTTATTCCCTTCATGCGAATGGCATCATCGATTGTTCGGACATCTTGACCTGTTACACATATCTGTGTATCTGCTTTATGAGTGACTTTTTTTCCTTTTCTACCCACTCCCGACACCCCCTCCCACCCCACAAGGTCACGAGGGTTCACTGCGCACACGTTTCCACCGTATTTTGCCGCTCGTCCAAAGTAGCCTCAAAAATCAACAAAGCAACCCCCAAAGTCAAAGTAGCCCTGTTTTACGGTAATCGATAGAGATTGTCTATCTGTCATTCACGGTCATCAACGACGCTGCGACAAATTAGTGCGGATTCTCACTTACCCCTTTCTACTTCGTTCTTCCCCATTCTCACCCTCTCTGTACCATCCCCTTGATTCCAACAATCGTGAATAAAACTCGGGAGTGACCTACTTGCCGTTGGTGCGACAACGCACGTTCGTACATCGATCAATATCTGATTCCAGCCGTGGAGAGCTTTGCACTTTGAGAAGAGAAAAAAAAACACACACGCAAACGCGGATTTAAAAATCGTGTCTCTTTCTTTCTCATATGAGGCTGCGACAGAAGAGTAAGCGGGATATTATTGAAAAATCTTTCCTTTAAGGGAAAATTGCAGATCAAATAATTATCCGGCGAAATCCTGACAGTCAATTCGTAATTGTCATTGGAGGACCAACTTCCAGTTGTAACAGATTCAAAGTTTCAGCTCACGTTGCAAAGGTCAGAGAATAGACCGTATGAATTCCTTTTGTTCAGCAGAAGCGCAGTGAAACCCATTCAGGGACTTGTATGGACTTGCATGTAAGAACTGACGACAATCTTTGATTGGCCGTGGAGTCATTAGGGACTATCTGGGATTTTATACAAATACAGGGCTTTCAATGGAGGAAAAAAAAACGAGAGCGATGAATAGATGTATCAAAGGGTACGCCGGAGATAGACTGGAATATGGAACGTCGCTTTTTTTTTCCTTCTATTTCCCCAAAGAGACTGAAAGACTCTTCTCGTGATAGCGAGAGAGCAGTGAGAATGTTGAAACGGTTGAGAAAAACCTGGGTTAAGTAAACCCTCCAGGGATCGTATCTGTGATTCTCGTCGGTTTCTCCGTTCACCGTTTTACCCTTCATCTCGATTCTTCTCATTGTGAGCGATATATCTCGGCTACTTGAATATATAAACTTGGAGAAAATTACGGATATAAACTTTCTGCGTAAATGTACACTGCCGACAAAAAGTTTGGAAACACTCGTCAGAATTCCACGTCGCACAAAAAGTTTCACTGCTCTTTCAAAAATGAAGACATTTTTATTCGTCAAGTGGCGTTTTAAAGAAGACATGTTCAGCTTCATTTCGCTTTTTTCAAAAAAATTTTGCGATTTTTTTTGAACCCGGTACACTCTTTGAAACATTATCGGCTTTTCTTTTGGCATTGTAATTTTGACGCACGATCCATGAAAATTTTTTTCGACTTTTTTTCGCATGAAAAACATGTGGAGGGGAGTATTAGCTTCGATTTTGTTTTTTAAAAAGTTTCGTACAATTTTTTTTGCAAAAATATTCAATTTTTCGCCAAAAACCACCATACTTATAAAATGTAGCGTAACTCTGAAACTATTAGGTTTTTGTGAAATTACCAGAAGGGTAAAAAGTTGCATACACTCATTTTGGATTCAACGAAATTTTTTCAGATTTTTTTTCAAACATTTTTTTTTCCATTTTTCCTGTAAACGAGATATTTTTCCATCTTAAACAATCGAGTTTCTTACCTCATCTACAAGGATTTTTCTATTAAAAAGCCATGTAGATGAGGTTTTTCGATGAACAAGCCGTGTAGATGAGGTAAGAGACCCGACTGTTTAAGATAAAAAAACAACTCGTTTACAGGAAAAAATAGAAAAAACAAAATTTCGAAAAAAAATCTGAAAAAATTTGATTGAATCCAAAATGATAGTATGCAATTTTCTGCCCTCTTAGTGATTTCACGAAAACCCAGTAGTTTTAGAGTGACGCTACATTTTATAAATATGATCGTTTTTTGCGAAAAATTTAATATTTTTGCGAAAAAAAATTGTGCGAAACTTTTTAAAAAACGAAAATGAAGCTAATACTTCCCGCCACAAGTTTTTCATGCGAAAAGCAGTCGAAAAAAAGTTCCATGGCTCGTGCGTCAAAATTACATTGTCAAAAAAAAAACTAAAAAACGATCATGTTTGGAATATCTTCATTTCCAAAAGAGTGTTTCCAAATTTTTGGCTGACAGTGTATGACAGTGAAATTAAAAAAATAATCAAAGCTCTCGTTAAATACCATTATTCTGGATGAATTTTTTTCACCGTGTTCTTTTTTTTTATGTGTGATAACGAAAATTGATGGATTATCAATTATTTCGGCGATGGATGATTGAATTCCATGAATTACTCATTATTTCTTTAATCTTCAATGCAATCTATTATTTACGACTCTGGTAATGGGTATAGAATTTATTTTAGTTTTTATCATTTCGTTAATGCCTGATGGAAATCTCATTAATTATTTTCATAATAGACGAGGAAATTGCATTCAGTATCACTTTTTGACGACAATGAGCAAAAAAATCAGTCCATTGTTCAACTTCTTTATAATAGACGATGAAACTTGATTAATTATCCGTCTTTTTGGCAAAAATTAACTAAATTTTAATCAATTTTAATTTTTTCAAAATTAATTTATTATCATTATCATATATAATTCTTCAATACTTTAAAAAATACCAATTATTTCCATGTTTCCCAGGCAATTTCCACTTCAAAAGAACTTAGAAATTTATTCAAAGAAGAAGAAAAATTCTGCCCATTGCAGAAGAGCCGCTCTAGAGTCAAAGTCAATTTTATTGAACTATTATTATTTTTTTTTAATCGTCTCTTGGTTCCAATTATATTAATAAATTTTTTTCATCATGAAGCTTTATTCAGAGATCATATATATACTGATATTCATAAATTCTTGTTATTTTTGCGGATGGAAAATTGAGTAATTTTCCTGTGAATCGTTTTCTGCAATCAATTTATTAAATTTCGTCTCATCGTAAATTGTCAGAATCGATAACCCCAGGCCTTCTCGTATATGCGTTTATTGTTTCCCCGCCTATCTTGGAGGAAATCATCGGTTGTCCAGGCCTGGAATGCTCCAGGAGATTGCACTGGAATTCAATATTCACATTGCGGAACCGCACGCCGATCGTATGAGACTATATTCGAGGGTTCCATGCGCAGAGGACAAGTAATGCGAGAAAACACATTGACGAGGTGGAATGACGCACTCAATAGGAAAACGCGTCGCATTCGCACGTCCATTATTATATGGACAGTCGGGGTTGGATTGATATGCAAAGGGGGTATGGGAATGGTCGATTGGGTCAATAGCACGCGACGCGAATAGTTAATCAACGTTAAAGGTACGTAAATAGGTATTCCACTGGCAAATTTAAATTAGATTTTGGCATTACGTCGGCGCGTGTCGTGTCCGTTCATGTCTCACCTACGAATACGAGTATATATGGGGCGTTCCATCCCAAATCGGGGAGTTCGAAAAACTTTCTTTTTTTATTCCCTCAATTTTTTAATATTTTTTAGTTCCTCTCAAAAGACCCTACCTGTTAAATTTTGGGAATTTTTTTAATTACCCGTTCAAAATATATTAAATTAACAAAAAAAAACCGCTCTTCTTTTGGTATTTTGGTCATAACTTCTTTAATAATGGCCCAAATTAAAAGTTTTTTTTTCAAATTTTTTATTTTTTTATTCCCTTTTCAGAAAAAAATACGACAAAAATATTCGACGCGTTTTTGAATGAGTTTTTTGAGTTTTAAACGTTAAATCGCGTTTTTAAAAGTGAATGTCAATTTTGATTTTTTTTTAAATTTTTTGTTTCGAACATCTATCTATTCAACAATTTTTGAGACTAGCCCGATCGTGGAATCTCAATAACTACTGTTTTTTTCGATTTTTGAAAATTAATTTTTTTTTTTTTTAATAAATCATTATGAATACCAATTTTGGTTACTGTATAGTACTTTTTTCAATATTTAGAATTTATTTTGACACTTTTTTTATTGTTAACAGGTTCTTAAAATTGATAATTAATCGTTAAGTCTGTTTATGAACAATAATAATTTGAAAACCTTACATATACGATTATTTCCTGAATTAGAATATTCCTTTGCCAATACGTTTCCGTTGCTCATTGGAATAATTGAATGAAATTTTTTTGTCCCCCTGTGATTGACTTCGGAGTATTTTATCGCAAATAAAATCTTTCTTTTGCATCTGAATAATGTTTCTCATGTGAAAATTTGACAGCAATATTCGGTAGACTATTTAGGTTCAATGCCCACTCGTACAATTCTTGAACTGTTGTTATTTGCTCATCGATGAATTATTAATTTTAAAAATTTGTTAACAATGAAAAAGTATCCAAATTAATTCAAAATGATTAAAAAAATACTATACAGTAACAAAAATTGGTATTCATATAATAATTCATAAGAAAACAAAAATTCTTTTAATTTTCAAAAATCGAAAAAAAATAGTAGTTATTGAGATCCCACGATCGGACTAGTCTTAAAAATAGTTGAATAGATAGATGTTTAAAGCAAAAAATTAAAAAAAAAATTAAAAATGACACTCACTTTTAAAAACGCGATTTAAAGTTTAAAACTCAAAAAACTCATTCAAAAATTCGTCGAATATTTTTGTTGTATTTTTTTCTAAAAAGGCCATAAAAAAAACAAAAATTTTGAAAAAAAAACTTTCAATTGGGATCATTATCAAAGAAGTTATGACCAAAATACCAAAAAAGAGCGGTTTTTTGGTTAATTCAATATCTTTTGAACGGGTAATCAAAAAAATCTCAGAATTTAACAGGAAGGATCTTTTAAGGGGAACTAAAAAATATTAAAAAATTGAGGAAATCAAAAAAAAGTTTTTCAAACTGTCCCATTTGGGATGGAACGCCCCATATATATATATATATATATATATATATATATATATATATATATATATCGTTCGCACTTTTTAGCCCAGCGATTCCAAGCGTCATGTTAATCCGATCCGGAACGCTCACAAATTTCATTGAATAATTAAACCTAATACCGTCGTTATATATTCTAACTGGAATGCTAATTGAACGCCACAGCCTAGCCTCGATCTATTTGCCGAAGAACACTGCTATGATCGTCGAATGAAATTCTATAATGATAGTCAAACGTTTACTCGATTATTCACCAACCTTGGTTATAAGTATATCAATGACATTCTCCATTTCAATGGAGAATCGTTAACCATAATGAAACTTGCATAATTGGAACTCCGAGAATGTAGGTTTTTTTTAAAATTTAATTCTCTGAATGGAAATTTTAATGGTTAACTCCACTAAATGATTGAATTATGATTTAAAACTTAATGGAGTATTCTGGTCTAGAATTTTGAAAAAAAAACAATTTCAATTTCATATTCCTAAAGTTTAGTTCTCATCATCGAAAGGAAATTTTTTTATTCCAATAATTTAGGGAGTTATAGCTAAATTAAATTAAATTAAATTTTTTACCAATCTTCAATGTATAACTCTATCACCCCTACCACTTTTATATCAAAATTAATTCTGTTACTATTGTAAAAAAATTAAAAACTATGAAAAAAAGAATCGAAAAATACTTTTTTTTTGCAAGGACAGCCATTTTGCGAAAATTGTGTTTTTCCATTTTCTCTGAGGCAGAGGCTATAACGACATTCTACTAATCAAGAATCTTTTTCGAAATTTTTTATCGGATGACCAAAAAGGTTCGCAATCGTGTCAGTCAGCACCCCCTTTTTTAGCCCCAACTTTATCAGCTTATAATTTATTTATTTTCATTTGTTTCTCGAATTTTTTTTGTTTATTTTCGAAATATTTATAAATATTTTTAAAAAAAAGAATGGTAATGATATATATATATTTTTTTAAATTTAGCTCGGCAAAACGCTTAAAATGTGTCTTGACCAGAATACCGCCTTAAAACGAAACTTGAGTTGCGTTGCAACATCAAGTGTTTCCGCAGCGACTTCAGACAAGTAAATATAATAATAATGATTTGTTAACAGTTTTCAATTGATCTAACTTTCTTTCCAATTGTCTAAAATCAAAATTTCGGTTCCGCTCTAAAAAATTATAGTTCCTAAACTACCATTAAATTAGCAAACATATTTCCAATCAATTAACGTCTATTTATTTTACAATTTTTTTCTCGAGACGACTAAACTAGAGATATTTTTGTAAATACTCGTTTCTCCAATTTTCACACCCCACTTTTGGTGCTTTTATGTTTTAAAAGTAATCAAGCTTGATAACGAAAAAAATGAATCCATCGATTTCCCGTCGCAAATTCACCGCTGCAGGATTAATTTATCGCTGCGATGGACTTAATTAAATTTGGGGCGATATTCGATGAATGGATTGTTTTTTTTTTTGGTGGGAATTTTCCCGTCGAACTCTGATAAATTTCGTGGCGTCAAAATTTTTCATGGCATCGTAGTCTCTCAATCGTAAACAGATTTGGTGTATTTTCCAATCAAGTCGGAGTGGCTGCAATAACATTGGCATTTTATCGTAGGTCCCCACGTTTTTGGGAACAGTCCCGCGCGAGGGTTTTCAGTGAGCGATCTTACAACAAAGTTGATTGGGAATCGTCACTCAGGCCTCCCAATGTCGGGCAATGTTGGGCGGAGGAGTGAAGGAAAATGAAGATTGTTATTGGAGTGGGTGGAGGATGGACAGAGAGAAGGTATACAAGAGTCTCACCCCCTGGGAATGAAGGTAATCCGACGTGGAAGGGATGTTTGAGGTCTGTGTTTGTGCTCGTGAATCGTGAGACGAGGAGGGAAAGCGTAAAACACGAATAAGGGAGGCAGAGTGCATCCAGCAGTTCGATTGTGGTTAGGTCTCTCGTTGGTTCACACTGTTTTGCCGGGGAAGCTCTCGAGCTTTTCGGAATAACGGAAAGAGGCGAGGGTGGCGGTGTTTTGGACATTGGGGAACGAAACTGGAGTGAGGACGTTTGGATTCGGTGGTGGCCAATGAGGATAAGGAGCGATGGAGAGGCGCGACGTAAACGGCGGTGAGAAAGCGACACGCTATCAAGAGAAAACACTCGGGTGTGTGTTTGGGCTCCGGGAATATCAGCGGAAAATACAGTGCATCATCAACAGATAAGCCGCTTAGGAAGGTTTTATACGAATGTCGGCGGCAATCTCAGCGGCAGAGCAGAGCGTTTTTCCTTCTCAGCGTCGTCTTTATCTCTTTCACTCGCTCAAGAAACACTTGGACAATCTTCATTTTCACTCGCACCCCTTTTAATGCTCTCGCACCACTTTTGGGGTGGCGCACTTCGGAGTAATATTCTCTCTTGCTTCGTACCCAGGGATAGTTTCATTTTCCGTGTGAAAGACCGAAAAGAGAAGCCACATTGAAAGGACGCCCGGTGAATGTTGCCGCAATGTAACATGGAAGTTACATGTAATGTTGCAATGTTATCCCTATGTAACATTGCGGTTATGTAACGTGCAAGTAACCCGTTATGTAACATTTGTTACATGTAGGTTACATAACTGCTATATAACTTTGTTACATTACAGTAATGTAACATATGTTATATTGCGGCAATATACCATGGAAGTTACACACTGTAAAAAAAGATATGAAATTTCGAACATTTTTACTGCGAGGGGTTAGGGGTCGCGAAATTAAGTTATGAGAGATAACTTAAGTTATGAGGGGTCAGGTATTGTGGAATACCGTTTTGAGAGTTCACACACCCTGGTCAGGGGCTCTGGAATTAAGTTATGAGGAGACACTTAACTTATGAGGGGTTAGGAATCCTGGAATTGAGTTTCGCGGCTTTACAAAACCTACAAGGGGTCAGGGGTCACGAAATTAAGTTATGAGGGGTCACTTAAGTTATAAGGGGTCAGGTATTTTGGAATAAAGTTTTGAGAGTTCACATGACACTTATGAGGGGTCAGAGGCCCCGAAATTGAGTTATGAGAGGTCACAGCTTTTTCAAACATGTTTTGAGGGCTTACATAATTTATGAGGGGTTAGACGCTCTGAAATTAAGTTATGAAGGGTAACCAAAGTTCTGAGGGATCGCTTAAGTTATGAGGGTTCAGGTATTCTGCAATAAAGTTTACATAACTTATGAGGAATCAGGGGATTCGAATTCGCAAATAAAAAAACCAACTTTCATGGTTTATTGCTCATTCAAATGCATATACTATTATTATTATTATTATTATTATTTTTTTTTATTTTACTACCATTATTATACTACTATTATTTTTTCGGCACTCTAGTATTCATATATTATACAAGTAGAGAGAATTCATAAGTAGTCGGTAGCGTGTTAGGTAGATAGGTAGGATGGTAGGTAGAGTCGAGGGTTCGATTCCCGGTCTCTGAGAAAAGTTACATCAGACAATTCGTGCAGATTTTTTTTCCTATGAATCTCTTTTTCGGGTCGGTAAACTATGCATATTAAATTATTTTGCAAGAGCTATGCATTTTTTATAACATGTTTAACAACAATTATATCTAGTTACGGTAACGTAACACAGTTGCATAACTGTTACATAACGTTACATAACTGTTATATAATAATGTTAAATTGCTGAGTAGGAAATTGTAACTTACATGTAACTTACTTGTAACGTCCATGTAATGTTACATGTTACAAACGGTAACATTGCCGTTAAATTGCTGCAACATTACTGCGTCCACTAGGACTCGATTGAGGATTGAGTTAGACTCTTCATCGACATTTCCCATCGCAATTGGACGTGTCAAACGAGCACGATTCTTGATGAAAAGGAGGTCAAAAGTGTCGTAACGGTGTACCTCGCCTCGGAATCTCACGATCATAGATTGATTCGGTTCTCATTACATTCGCCATTCGAACTTGTCGCTTCGGGGAGATCGTGAATTCAGCTGCTTCCAAATTAATTGTCCTCCAGGGGTGAGGGAGGAAGTCATTCCCTCACTGTCGAACGTGGAATCGAGAGGACGATTCGAGGAGAGAATGAGAAGAAAGTGTGCTACGAGAGCGCGGCGCTGTGTTCGGTGACCGAAAAAAAATCTTGACACACACCCGGGGCAAAGTTTCGTGAAAAGAACTGGCTCGTTCTTCTTTCGTTCGCGACAGAAAGCTATATTCCGCGGGAGAAAGATTTCCTCGGTGCTTAAAAAGAAGAAGGAAGGGAAAAAAGAACGCGGTCTCTTCCATCTTGTTCAACCTTCTCGTTCAGCGGTGAGAGACGAATTCTCTTGTTTGTTCCTGACAAACCGGAGACCCAGATAAATAGACAGATATATTATCGTGAGATTTTTAGCATGTAGAAATATATTAGGGGTTTGGTTGAGGATGCACAAAACTTTGTTATCTCGCTATGGACGATAAATTATTGACTTAGGGTAGGTTTTAGGTTGGAAAGAAGACAAGGGGTGACGATGACTTCACGCTGAAATGAATTATAAGGCTACTTTGTAGCAACCTCAATTCCAAAATATGGTAACCTGAACCGTAAAAAGAGTAATTGGTTGGAAAAATGATTAGGGCATTATTCAGTCGTATTTTAACCAGCATTTACCACAAAATCCAGGGTTTCCTGAAACACAGTCAGCCGAGTTAACAATGTGAGCTTCCATGTCCGTGTGTGGAGACATTTTAGGAAATTGCAGCGGATTCAAGGCTGACATATTTTGCGGTAGAGTTGTAGCTCACGATATTATCCGGAGGTTTCCTGAAGGATCCCGGATGTCTGATGCACCTAAACCTGGAAACGGGGAGGGGGAGGGGTGACTTCCACCAATCTCACTATCCAAGAGAAGCCACCCTTACGAGTGCAGGGTCGATGAGGCGGGGGCTGTTCCCTGACAGAAATATATAGCAAATGTAAGGGTGGTATTGGATGTTCCCTAGAGGAGGTGCGCGACAGTCAGGAAGCCAAGAGAGATAAAGTGGGAAATTGGGGTGGTTGGGGGTGCGAACCAGGCTTCAGGATGAACGAGACAGAGCTGACGTGAGGGTGAACCGGGTAAATCCACCAGGGACTCTGTGTAGAAGTTGCTACGAGAGGGAGAAACGTCTGTGGAAGAGGAAGAGACAGGCGGCATCAAATTATTGCAAACAATTACGTTTAATGAGAAGGTTAACGCCTGCACACAGACACACACCAATCTCGTTCGGGGTTCAGGAGTTACCGATGAAAGGCCCTGTAGGAACGAGGTAAACTAGCGTAGCACCAACACTCCGACGCAAATGTGCCGACGCCGAGTAATTAGCAAACAGGAGTAGTCCTTCCCGACATCGTTCCTAGCGTAACTCTACCTCTCCCCATCGTCCCGATGAAAATCCATAGCATTAAAAATGCTACCCTCTCTCGTTTCTTTGCTCTTCAAGCTTTTGTTTCGTCAATTTCACAATCTTATCGCCGTCACAATCAAGAATCGTGCGTAAATTTGATTGAGGCCCTGACTAGGCCCCGATCGGTTTTCCCTAACTTACTTCGGGCCCTTGACTGGAAGCCCAATAGGGCCCCTGAATGGACGGTCACGCTTTTTCGACAAGGGCCTTAGAAGGTTGCCAAATGAGGGCCTTTACAACCACCTCACGTCTGCCATGCCGAATCCACGACAAGTCCATGGTCAAGCCCTATCAGGGCTCTAGTACGTACGTAGATCGCTATGCTTGTAGATTGTAAAATTGAATTATTTTAATAATAATAACATTATTATTGTTGTTATTAATAATTGTCCAAGAGAATTTTCATGAAAAAATAGTATAAAGCAGAGGATTTCTATGTAGAAATCTTGCGGGTATGACTTCCTGAGAGGCCTGACTCTGCGGTGTCGAATACAACTCGTGCTCCCACTTCGGCTATATAAGCATACTATTTGCATATTCCGCATGGGAGAGAGCATACGCCGTATGCGACATCTCATGGTGAGTCTCGGAACTAAATCCCCGTAAAGCCCGATTGGGCCCTCAAAGGGTTGCCTCGTCAGTGCCATGTTTGAAATAATTAGGACTCCGTTACTTTCGCCCTAATTGGGCCCGATTTGGTTCTGTTGTAATTATACCGACTTCTTTAAATATGGGTTGCCCGATCGAAGCCTGACAAGGTCCTCAACGGGTTGCCTTAGGTCAGCTATATTGTAAGTAAGCCTGGAAACCTTGGCACTGTCATGTCGGGGCCCAACCTGGCACTGTTATGGCAATTCATGACAGGGCATCCACATTTAAGCCCGACAAGGTCCTCAACGGGTTGCCTCAAGTCAGCCATATTGTAAGTAAGCCTGGAAACCTTGGCACTGCCATGTCGGGGCCTAACCTGGCGGTGTTATGGCAATTCATGACAGGGCATCCATGTTTGAGCCCGACAAGGTCCTCAACGGGTTCCCTTAGGTCAGCCATATTGTAAATAGGCCTGGCAACCTTGGCATTGCCATGTCAGGGCCTAACCTGGCGGTGTAAGGGCAATTCCTGACAGGGCATCCAAGTTCAAGCCCGACGAGGTCCCGACTTAAGTCAAGGCTTAAGTCAATTTACACTTTGCGAGCATCCTAGTTGCGTTATCTTATTATCCATTTTGCACCCCCTCCCTTGTACAGCGGTTGAGAAGGGAACGTTAATGGACGAGGGGAGTGTTTTTCGTCCCTAACTTGCCGGTGAACGGATTAAAGGTCCAACTTTTCTCGTGTCTGGTTAAGAATAAGTTGGATCTACCGCTGGAGGCAGATAATACCGAAAAGCTTTTACGTCGCCAACGTAATTACAGGGGTATCGGGCGTCGAATCTTAATTCCCCCTGTGCAGAGCAGGGACGTTCCACCCGGGAATCTTGTGAAGATTGCACGGTTTATTTTTACCTCTCGACTCTCACTTCATTGCTCGATTACAATGGCAGTTGGTCGTCTGTGGATACGCGATACGGTACCTTACAAAAAAAAGAGAGAACGTTCCAAACTTGTCAGTGGAGAAAACAGCCTTTTTTGGTTGATCAAAGGCAATCAAGAGGCTAAAATCACCCCAACATTCTTCTAATTTCTATTCAATCATTTTCCATTGTCCAGGGAGCATTTGTGAGACTGAAACGGAATCTTATTTTGAAAAAGCAATTTTCCAACCCTTCAAAAATTGTCCCTCAGTTTGGGAGGGACTTTCTGCCCTCTTTCGGCCATCGATTTTTCCATCACCATATTTTCAACTCTTCAATTTTCGCAACGCGAGAAATGGAGATCAAATATACGTAATATCTGGACTCGTCTCGGCCAGATGACGAGTGGACAACTATTTATTTCATAGTAGGACACCGCGTATTTCCTGACTATCCGGGACAGATCAAATTTCCGTTACATCACGTTCACCACGAATTGTGCGAGTTTCTATTTCTATTTTTCTTTTTTCAACACACCGTTGGACACGAGTATCGCGGACACGTGGTTCTGGGGAGGTTTCGAAAAAGGTACAAAGGGGGTAGTATGATGTCCGAGAGAGGGTTGAAAATAAATAACGTTGGAAAAAGTGTGGATCTCCGCGGTGGAAGCTGAAGAGGCAGTGACTGACGTCCATTGTAAAACGATTTTACACGGTTTTTTTCAGGGTGACTCGCACGAGAGATTTATACACGGACATGGGAATCTACGGCCTTTGGATTCCCTTTCGTTTGTGCACCAGTGGGAAAGCTTTCGTCCGTCACTGACTGGACTTTTTCACCGTTCTTTTTTTTTCTGTTTCTCTCTTCTCGCCGCTGCGTCCAGTCCATCTCAGTCATAATTGCTGAAAAATTCATCATACAGCAGCCGAGCGCGATGCATCATTTCGTACATATTCGGGTCAGCCTGCTGCCCTTTTTTCCCCTCTTCCCACGTTATTTTTCATTTTTTTTTTCGCCAACTAGCCGAGCATCCTGCAGCTCGGCGAAAATGGATTCATTCCACTCTTTGCCATTCCCCATTCCAGCGCTCATTCGCACGAGGGGGCTCGTGTATTCCAGCAGGTATCTACATTACCGGGATTTGCAGTACGTGCGGATGAGAGGCACGGTAAATAAATTATTTTTCATATCAAAGAGTCGAGGCTTAAGGCGGTATTTCGGTCTAGAGACATGCATTTCTAGCGTTTTGTCGAGCTGGATAAAAAATATATATTTTTACCATTCTTTTTTTTTAACATTAATATTTTGATGATAATGAAACAAATTTTCGAGGAAAAAAAAATGAAAATTAAACAAGTTATAAGCTGGTAAAGTTGGGGCCAACAAAAGGGGTTGGCTGGCTGACACGATTGCAAACTTTCTAGTCGTCCGATACAAAATTACAAAAAAGTTCTTAATTAGTACGAATGTCGTTATAGCCCCTACCTCAGAGAAAACGGAAAAAAAATCGCAAAATGGTGGCTAGCTCAACAAAAAAGGCATTTTTGACTCTTTTTTTCATAAGGTAAATGTCCTAATTATTGAACAGGTCCCAATTATTGAACACTATCTTGTATTTTTATTATTTTCCATTCACCTGTATGCATTTACTTATTTATAAAAATTTTATTACATATATGGAACTTTTAGCTATCGAAATGTTACCTTACTTGTGCAAAAAAAGCTTGAATTAATAGAGAAAAAAATTATTTAATCAGCAACAGCGATCCGATTTGACGTCTTGTGGTAACTTTTTTGCTAAGACACGCCGCTTCACGTGTAACGGCATAAAAATTTAAATTAATTATTAATAAATTAATTATTTAAATTAATTAACATTAAATTTTTTTTTTTAATTAATTATTTGTTAAAAAATACGATGATCGATCATTGGGACATAGAAAATGCAGTGTGTCCCAATTATTGAACACTCGAATTCTCCAAGATGGCGTCATTAAACCCATCAAAACATCGAGACAGTTAACGCGTGACAGATCGTGTGAATCGGATTTATTCGAACAAAAACTGTAAGTTCCTGAATAAACTTACCTTTATTCTTTTAATAATAGCTCTAAGATCATCAAATATATTTTTTATTTGTATTTTCGTGCAATAAACATAAAAAGAAAAGTAAAAAGAGAATATAACCTGAATGTAACCTAAAAATACGAATGTAATGTTCAATATTTTTTGCTCTCCGATATTTCAGTCGACAAACAAGAGAGCTGTGACAAAATCAAACAAAAACAGAACATAAAAACGAGGAAGCTGAAAATAAAAATAAAATAAAGTTCGAGTTGAAAAGCAAAAATAAACCAAATGTGAATGATCCAAAAACCTGTAAAAAGAGCCTAAATATATATTTTTGTATTTTTACATGATTAATAAAAGATTATTTGAGTGTGTGATTTTGCTTTCATTTCTTAATATTGTACCCAAAATAATATTTTCAAAACGGAAAAAGAATTCTCGAGAGGGTTCGATAACTGGGACATGCCTGTTCAATATTAGAGACATAGGCACTTCCAGTGTTCAATAATTGGGACATTTGCATGCTTCACATTGTTATTCTTTTTTTTTTCATTCGAAATCATTTAAAAATAATTTAAAGGGTGATTTTTCGAAAGTAAAAATATCAAAGTATCATTTGAACATGAAAGCGATGGTTTTTTTCTTGATTTTATATTTTTTTCTCACCGAATTCAACCCCCAGATCCTTAGCTGTTCAATAATTGGGACATTTTCCTTAGTTTTTTTTTCAAAAAAAAAAGTTTGATTCTAAAGTGGTAGGAGCGATAGAGAGTTATACATTGGAGATTGGTAAAAAATTTCAAGTAAATCGGTTGAGAGGAACTTGAAATATCATGTCATGATCATGATATCAAATCCTAGACCAGAATACCCCTTAAGGTTATGCTTCGACGTGAGACATATCTGCTGCGTCACTAAAATAGTTATAACTCCGTCAATTATTGGAATTAAAAAATTTCCTTTCGAGAACACATTCTTTAAGGTCTTTAAGTACTTTAAGTACTTCAGGTACTTTAAGAATACGTAAAAAAATACTTTTTCAAAATTCTAGACCAGAATATAACCAGCTGCAACTTGCGAACGTCGAAAACGCTGCGAAGCGTTTTCTGGCATAACAAAAAAATCAAATAGTCCGATCGACGATGGTGAAACTTTGAGTCGAGTGTCATTAGACTTTGTGACGATTCTGGGGATTATTTTTTGGCGGTAAAGTCGAGTCAATCGAGTATCAAGATTCAGAAATAATTTTACGGATCTTCTAGCGTCAATTGCGTTCTTCATCTCTCGTTGGATTTGCCTCTTTGATCTTATGGAGAATTATGAAGAGGGAATCTGTATTTTGCGGCCCGCTCGTCTGTTTGCGCGTGTATTTACGATGATTCGCATTGCCGTAAATGCGCAAATCTCCGTGACGTATGATTACAGATGCAACGAACTGAAGGGAATTTCGTGAAGTAGGCGCGCCGGAAAAAAAAATGGTGCCGGCAAAGTGGGAGAGACAGAGTAATACGGATGAAAGCAGGCTTCTCCGACGGGCTCCGTGCTCATCTGAGGGAGGAAAAAAGAGGGGAAAAAAAAAATTCGTGAAAGGCTTAACGTATCACGAATATGCGGGACATGCTGGTGCAGATATACGTGGATATTTTTATGAAAGGAAAGACGAAAAAAGTTTCGCAAAATTACGTGGAGTCTGTGGATGGCGCTTTTTGAATTTCGCACGTGGATTAAAATCATTCGGTTGTTTTTTTATGCACGGTTATTAATTTTTTATATCTCAAAAGGCATCCATTTTTCGACGGTTATTTCATACGCAATACAAATCCTTCGTGAGCTCAGAGAAATTCTGTTGGTTTTTTGTAGATTTTTATTCAAAGAGAATAATATTAATAATTTAATTATATATTTATTGATAGAAAATTATATTTATTTATTGTATAATTATTTATAATAGTTTTGTTTTATTCTTTAGAAGAGTATTGCTTAAGATAGAGAAATATATGTTTTTTTAATTTTTTCTCATAGTGAATAGAATTAATAATTTCATTATATATTTATTCATTCAGAATTACATGTCTTTGAGTCATTCCATGTCAAATCGACCAATAGTTGGAATCCTTTCAATTTCGAAGAAATTTGGTCAGAAGTTCTCTATTATCATAAAATGAAGTTCTATCAAAGGAAATAGATTAAAAATTTTGTTTTTCCAAAGTTATGCATAATTCAATATTTCACCATTTTTTAATTTGTCAAGTTTATTTTTTAAATATCTCGAAAACTATTATAGTTACGAAAGAATAATTCTGAGTTCGTCTTGAAGAGTATACTTGGAGCTACGAAAAAAAAATATTCTTAAATTTTTTTTTGAAAAATGATGAATTAGGAGAATTTTGAATTTTTTAAACTCGTGAAAATCCACGATCAACATTAAATTTTTCGTTAATTTTTTTAAATATGTACTGATCTTAAAAGATCCTGAAATGCTCAGGAAGGTGTTTTTTTTTTCAAAAATATGAATACTGAATTGAGGTAAAAAAAAATTTTTTTCCACCAAGTAATGTAAAGTTGAGCAATCATATAATTTTGTAATTTCAAGCAGTAAAAATTACACGATTGCTCAACTTTACTTAACTTAGAGGTAAACAAAAAAGAATTTTTTTTTACCAAAATGCAAAAATTCATATTTATGAAAAAAATAAGATCTTTCTCAAAATTTCAGGATCTTTTAAGATCAGTGCAAGGTACTATATAAAAAAATGGAACCAAAAATATAATGTTGATCGTGGGTTTTCACGATTTTTGAAAATTCAGAATTCTCCAAATTCTGGTTTCATGGAATTTTTTTTTTCGTAGCCTAAGGTATACTCTCTAAGACGAACCCGGAAAGATTTAGTCGTAACTATAATAGTTTTCCAGATATTCAAAAAATAAACTTTCAAAATTGAAAAAATCGTGACATTTTGAATATTGTAAAATAAAAATTTCCCTTGCTAGAACTTCGTTTTATGATGAAAGAAAACTTTTGACCAAATTTCATGGAAATTGAAAGGGGTCGATTCCAACTATTGGTCGATTTGGCATGGAATGACCCATTTGTATTTTTATAAGCAAATCCTTGGAAATTTCAATCGCATCGTGGATTTGTTTGGAAAATGGTGCAACTGAATCGATACAGATTCGATCATCTTTCTATCTATTTGACATTTCGCATCCAACTTCTCGTTTACAATACTTCAAACTCTCGTCTCAATTTCGCACGTTTTCTGGGAGAAGTCACGAGCCTTCTCCCTTCGACAAATATCGCATACATGAAAAAACAAAAGCCTGATGTTTTTCCATTCGCACGGTCGAAAAAATTCTCTCTGGACGTTCTTCCACTGCTTTCATGTTTTTATATTTTTCAACCCTTTTATTTCATCATAAAAATCGATCCCTGCTGACGGGAATTTCAGATACGTCGTTTGAGAACACGAGCGGGAGATCGACTTCAAAGCCCTCCGTTTCTTCTTTCTCTCGCGTTCCTTTGAATGTTCGACAACGAGTTTATGCAGCATCGAACCTTGTGAATTGTCGACACGTTACAGACAACAAAAAAATGATAAAAAACAGCGAGCTCGCGCTAACGAGTTGGTTGAGTTATTTTCGCAAACGGAAATTGTGGACCGACAATAACACATTTTAATGTGCTCGAAAGGGGCTCCATTTTCTGTGGCAATTTCAATTTCAATTCGCATCGTTACGCAAACCGACGAATGAGTCTGAAATAATTGGAAGCCATGGAAACGTATTTTTGCTTCTCATTTTCCACGTGTGATGATTAATTACTCTACCATACATATACATACATATATGGGATATTCCATCCCAAATCGGGCAGTTTGAAAAACTTTTGTTTTTTATTTCTTCAATTTTTTTATATTTTTGAGTACCCTTCAAAAGACCCTTCCTGTTAAATTTTGAGGCTTTTTTGGATTACCCGTTCAAAAGATATTAAATTAACCAAAAAACCGCTCTTTTTTTAGTATTTTGGTCATGACTTCTTTAATAATGGTTCAAATTGAAAGTTTTTTTTTCAAAATTCTTGTTTTTTTTATGGCCTTTTCAGAAAAAAATACAACAAAAATATTCGACTTGTTTTTGAATGAGTTTTTTGAGTTTTAAACTTTAAATCGCGTTTTTAAAAGTGATTGTCATTTTTGATTTTTTTTTTTTTAATTTTTTGTTTCAAACATCTATCTATTCAACAATTTTTGAGACTAGTCCGATCGTGGGATCACAATAAATACTATTTTTTTCGATTTTTGAGAACTGAATTTTTTTTTCTTTTAATTATGATGAATACCAATTTTTGTTACTGCATAGTATTTTTTTCAATATTTAGAATTTATTTTGACCCAATTTTTGTTACGGTGTAGTATTTTTTTCTATATTTAGAATTTATTTTGACACTTTTTTATTGTTAACAGGTTCTTAAAATTAATAATTAATCGTCAAGTCTGTTTATGAACAATAATAACAACAGTTTTTATTTATTCACGTATTATTTTGAAAACCTTATATATACGATTATTTCCTGAATTAGAATATTCCTTTGCCAATACGTTTCCGTTGCTCATTGGAATAATTGAATTAAATTTTTGTGTCCCCCTGTGATTGACTTCGCAGTATTTTATCACAGATAAAATCTTTCTTTTGCATCTGAATAATGTTTCTTATGTGAAAATTTGACAAAAATATTGGGTAGACTATTCAATGCCTACTCGTACAATTGTTGAACTGTTGTTATTTGCTCATCGAATGATTATTAATTTTAAAAATCTATTAACAATGAAAAAGTGTCCAAATTAATTGAAAATGATTTAAAAAATACTATACAGTAACGAAAATTGGTATTCATAATAATTTACAGAAAAAAAAAAAATTTTATTTTCAAAAATCGAAAAAAAAATAGCAGTTATTGAGACCCCACGAACGGACTAGTCTTAACAATTGTTGAATGGATAGATGTTTGAAATAAAAAATTTAAAAAAAAATCAAAATTTACTCACTCGAATATTTTTGTTGTATATTTTTCTGAAAAGGCCATAAAAAAAATTTTTTGAAAAAAAAACTTTTAATTTGGACCATTATTAAAGAAGTTATGATCAAAATACACTGTGACCTCGATAATCGGTCCCTCGATCGTTGCAATTGCAGCGTAGTGGGAGAAGCGCCAAGCCAATCACGTCAGACCGCCGTCAGCCACCAGCGGCGCAGAGACGGTTCTGTGCAATGTGCGCAACCCCACTTCCTGCAAGAGCCGGTCCCGACGGATTCCGATGATCGAGGTCGCAGTGTACCAAAAAAAGAGCGGTTATTTTGTTAATTCAATATCTTTGGAACGGATAATCAAAAAAATCTCAAAATTTAACAGGAAGGGTCTTTTGAAGGGTACTCAAAAATATTAAAAAAATTGAGGACAATTTTTTTTTTTTCAAACTGTCCGATTTGCGATGGAATGCCGCATATATATAGACGTTTGTTAAACAGAAAGGACGCTGTTCCTCTCGATCTGCCCCCGGTTTTGCAGCCCTTTTAAAAGTAGCACAGCTTAACATATGCGGAGAGATTAATTTGCTGGCACTGACGGCAGGACTAATTGATCCATGCCCAATGGAAAATGCGTTATCGATCTCGCCCCATTCAACCATGCTATATATCTTCATTACACCGCCCCGAATATCCGAAGGACCTCATTTTTAACCCCTTTTTTTATTCCGCACAGTGGGAAAAAGACGTGATTTACTAGTTTTCAATGCGACCTGCTTATCGAGGAAAAATTTTCAATTTCACCAGCGTTCACGAAAACGACGTGAAATCAGTCGTGGAAAATTGACACATTGATAACGCGATTAGTAGACCACCTTTTTTTTTAGAAATATCGTCCTTTCAATCGTGTCGAAAGAATTTTTGGTCTCAGAAAATATTTTCAAAAATTAAAAACAATAGAGTATAGGCGCAAAATAGTTGGTTAACTATTTTTTCCGGTAAATGGAATTTTGGGACTTTTCGGATTTTTTTCTAAAAAGAAATATCCGTGGTTTAGGAACTTTGTATGAATTTCAGAAATTATACAAACAAATCATGCAATTTTAAATTAAATAAAAATTAAATTAAATGAATTCATTTAAATTAAATCTTTTAAATTGAATAAATTCGGAAAAAGCTTGCAGGATTTGAGTATAAAATGATGAAAACAAAAAATTGGCACATTGATTTTTTATTCACTAAAATTCAGACAATAATTTTTTTTAATTATGTTTTTTCTTAAATTGAATTAAAAACATAATTTTCAATTTTAATTAAATTCAATCTTGGCATAATTTTCAAAATTATTTTACAAATGTAAAAATTTTTGTACATTAGAAAATGTCCCTACAATTCTTCTAGTATGTTAATTGGTGCAATTTCGTCTGTTATAATTAGTGTAATATAATTTATTAATTTCAGAGAGCAATCACTTTTACGTTTGCCTCGTGCCTGTCATTCGCAAATAATTTCTGCAGGTTGCATTGCAAACGGAGATATCGTGTTGCATTTTACATTGAAATGTTACACTGACAGTGGATACGTGATATATATGGGGCATTCCACGTCAAATCACATGGTCATCGGCCTGACCCCCCTCGAATTTTGATGTCCAATGAATTGTGAGTTTTGTTTGGCCCAAAATATGATCTTGATTTTTTTGAAATTTTTATTTTATTTTTTAAGGATTGCCCGAGCTAAAAAATCATTAATTTGAATAAAAACATAAAGAGGGCCCTTTTTCAAATTAATGAATTTTTCGTCACAGAAACTAGCGCCCAAATCAGATATTTTCCTCATAATTCGACAATGGGCTAAAAATAATTACTATTTTTTCTTGTAATTTCTGCTTATTTTATTTGTTTCTTGTAGTGAGAATAACAACAATAAAAATATTGTTGTAGTGAAACGTGATTTTTTTTCTTGTCTCAAGAGTGAAACGAAAACATTTTTCGAAAATTTACCAACCTCGACGACCTGAAATAGAACAGATGATAAAAAAAAAAAATGTAAATAGTAATTATAATTAAGAAAAAAATAGTAATTATTTTTGCCCCATTATCGAAATATGAAGAAAATATCTGTTTCGGACCCCAGTTTCTGGGAAAAAATTTCATTAATTTTAAAAAGGGCCCTCTTCGTGTTTTCCCTCAATTTGATGATTTTTTACCTCGGGCAACTCCTAAAAAATGAAATAAAAATTTCTAAAAATTTGAGGTCATATTTTGAGCCAAACGAAACCCACGATTCATTGGACGTCAAAATCCGAAGGGGTCAGGCCGATGACCACTTGATTTGACGTGGAATGCCCCATATACATGGACAGTGAGAGAGTGGGAGAGGGGGGAACGACGACGACGTCATTTTCGACGGGTGTTGTATCGACGAAAATTCGCCGGGTAGTCTTTTACGAGTTTGGCACACGACGGGGTACGTTCATTTATCATACGCCACCGGTGCATAGAGCCGAACTAGTTTCACACACGTTGCCACGGTTTTGTAAGCGATATCTGGCATTTGGTTTTCAATATTTCCAGTACATCGTTCGCGTTTGCTCTCATACGAGCCCTTGAGTACCAAATACATACTCGACTATCGACAAACATCCTCGACCACCTCTCTCTCTCTCTCTCTCTCTCTCTCTCTCTCTCTCTCTCTCTCTCTCTCTCTCTCTCTCTCTCTCTCTCTCTCTTTCTCTTTCCATCCATCTATCTCTCCCCCTTCCCTTTATTGAACGTTCGACATTGTTTATTGTTTCATCTGTGCCCTCTTCGGCAAAATATATTCCAAAATCCTATATCTGTGAAACTTTTTTTAAATTCTTGAACACTTGAGCTCCTTCCCAGAATGATCTGTATCGCATTATAAATTGTTCCTATTGTCTCATTTTTTAGTCCTGTTGATGTATTTTTGCTCAGAGGACGTTTTTTGCTTCCTCATAAAGAAAGCTGTGTTTTCGCGAAAAAAAATTTTTTCCCATTTTCCATGTCAGTATGTTTAAAATGTCCCAAAATGTCGAGAAATCTCACACCCAGAAAAAAGATCTAGTCGTGGGTTTATCGTTTATTTGATTATTTTTTAGTTACTTTAAAGCAAATTTTCTTTCCATCGAATTTTGGGCGATGTTTACTTCCACTATATTTATTTATTTGAGTTCCCTGTTATCGAGAAACAGGCGTTGAAGAAAAATTCTATTCGTCGTTACTAAATATCTATATTCAGCCGTAATCTCATCCGATCATATCTGCAGATTGGTCAGTACCCCAAAAATCCGCCAGGTGGCGACCTCTCGCACAAGCGAACCTGTCTCTCGACGCCTATATATATCCTTTCCAGGCTCGTCTATGTTTGGTATTCTTATTTTTCAGTATGGATATTTAATACATTGAACATCGCGGTAAAAAGCAAGATGGTCGAATCCCAGAAAAGGATTCTCATAAAAAAGGATCTTTTTGCTTTTCCCTTCTGTTAAAGACAAGGCGAAGCTTTACGAAATTGTAGACTTCATATGTGTAGCTATACATTCAAAGATTGAAATTTTTTAAATATATATTGTGTAAATATTAAAAAAAAAAAATTATTTCATTTAAATACATATTTGTTCAGTTTGAAATAATATATATTAATATTAAATAAAAATTTTGTAGATCGCAATATATTTTCCTAGTAGGTCATTCAAAAAAAAAATTTCGTTGACATGAATAGAGTTGTATTAGGCCGGCCTACAACTAAAAAAGTTTATTTGGCTTAACTAGGATTTAGTTAGATGTACTAGATCTTTTTTCTAGGTGCATTTAGAAAAAATGTCCGGACGTGCGTGTGTGTGTGTGCGCTTTGTGCTTTCCTTAAAATGAATATGTCTGGAAAACGCTTCGGGCGATCGACTTGAAATTTGGTATACAAGTAGACTACGTATGTCCCTGTTCCAAGTGTAATTTTTTTTTATATTGCAAAATAATTGTCTATTTGGCTGGATTTTGTATTTTCTGTAAATTATTTGTTAGTCGTCTAACTTTCGTAATTGTGCAGTTACCACCCTGAATTTTTATGTGCAGATACATTTTATAATAAGGACGGTTGGGATTGAATTTGGGAAAAATCGCTCAAGAGGTTCGGTTCAAAAAAAAAAATTTATTTTTCGCAAAAAATTTGTAAGTTCTCTAACTTTTGTAATTTTGCATCTAGCGAGCTGAATTTTTTTGTGACGATACACTCAATGACAATGAAAAATAATACCGAATTTCATAAAAATCGCGTGAGGGGTTCGGTTAAAATTTTTTTTTGAAATTTCCATAAAATTTTTGTTAACGCTCTAACGTCCGCATTTTTAGAAGTGTCGAGCTAAAACATTTTGCACAAATACACTAGATGCTAAGAATGGTTAGGGTTGAATTTGGTGAAGAACGCTCAGGATGTTCGTTCGCAAAAAAATTTTGAAATTTTCGAAAAATACTTGTTAACACTAAGTTTCCTAATTTAGCAGCTATCGAGTTCACTTCTCTAGCACCAATGCACTGGATGACAAAAACAATTAATAATGTAATTGAACGGAATTGCTAAAAAAATCATGCAAATTAGAAATTTGCACATAGCATCTTTATTTGTTTCCGTCGTTCGTGAAGCTTTCTTTATGAGGAAGCTATGATAATAAACATACATGTCATCAAGATGGTCAAGGAGATCCTCATAAAGGAGGGTTGACGAACGACGAAAAAAAATGGGGAAGCCATGTGCAAATATCTAATTTGCATGATTTTTTTTTTATGGGAAAGCACAGGATAGGGGCCCTTTTTTCTTTCAACTCAGAGGGGACTTGAATCATGATCCTTCGACTCGATTAATTTTAATTTAGCCTTCAATAGTGTGAAAAATAAATATTAACCTTGAAATCAAAATTAATTGGCACTTTCACCCTGAGAAGTTAAAATATACAAATTTCGCAGGCTCAATTATCTTCTGAAGTATCAAATCAATTTTAATTGACCCATTTTCTTCTATTCCGAAGGAATTTATTTCCTATCAAACGATTTGATTTGCGACTTTGCATCGATGGAGATTCGCCTTTTTTATTCACTCAAAATAAATGTTAGCGCCTTAACGCTGTTATTCCAAAATGAGAAGCAAAATAAATTTTCTAATCTATAATTTATAATGGATGGATCATGTGAAAATATAGAAAACCGTGATTTTTCGGCGGCATTGATGTTAATAAAGTGAGCCTACGTGCGAGAAATAAGTAAGTGCAATAAAAACTGTCGAAGCGAGGAGAAATAAAAATACGGCTGTAGTTTTGGTGGAGGTTGAATCGAGAGGATGGAGGGCGCGGAGGTGCGCCCACTGATGGATCGATATTGTGGGTCCACGGACGTGGAACTGAAGTAAAGTTGGGTCGTAAAGTACGAATGAAAAAACGCGAAGCAGAGAAGTGAGGAAAAAGAGTGAACCGACGAACACACACACGTGGGAAGAGATGGGAGGAATATTGCCAGGCAAACCACAGATTGCTTCGATCTAATGGATGGGACGTTTCGTACAATTATTGATAAGATTCAATGGGGATTTATATTGCGAAAGCCGCATCACTACTCGAGCGACTCAGTTAGCTCGGGATATCGCTATTGGTAAGCTGTCATATTCGTCGTCGTGTCACTGAGTCGATGAACATTTTTATTTTTTTCCATTATTCATTCGGAGATTCGTAAAGAGAGCAAGAAGTATATGGCTGCATTGATCAAGGCGGTATTTTGGTCTGAAATTTTGAAAAAAAAATTTTGAATTTTTCCAAAATATTAATAAACATCAGAGCTGGGCAGTACTCGAAAGTACTCGGTACTTGCAGGTACTTGAAGTACAGTACTTGCAAGTAAAAAGTACTTCAAAAGTACTTCAGGTATTGTACTTGAATGTTTCAAGTACAAGTATCAAGTACTTTTGAACGTGTCTTGCTGATGGTTGCATGTCCAATTAGCCTTTGAATATGGGTCGTTCCATGTCAAATCGACCAATATTTGGAATCGACCCCTTTCAATTTTGATGAAATTTGGTCAGATGTTTTCTTTTATCATAAAACAAAGTTCTAACAAAGGAAAAAAATTAAATTTTTTTTTCGAAAATTCAAAATTTCACTATTTTTTCAAGTTTATTCTTTAAATATTTCTAAAACTATTATAGTTACGAAAAAATCGTTCTGGGTTCGTCTTAAAGAGTATACTTGGGGCTACGAAAAAAAATATTCCGAAACAAATTTTTGAAAAGTGATGAATTTGGAGAATTTTTCAAAATCGTGAAAATCCACGATCAACATTAAATTTTTGGTTTTATTTTTTTATATAACACCTTGTACTGATATTAAAAGATCCTGAAATGTTCATAAGTGTGTTTTTTTTCGTTTCAAAAATATGAATTTTTGAATTTTGGTAAAACTTTTTGTTTACCTCTACGTAAACTGCAACTGCAACCTCAATAACTGCTGAAAATTATAAAATTACATGATTGCTCAACTTAAAAAAATTCATATTTTTGAAATAAAAAACACCTTTCTGAAAATCTTTCAGGATCTTTTCAAATCAGTACAAGGTATTATATTTAAAAAATTGAACAAAAAATTCTATGTTAATTGTGGATTTTCACGATTTTAAAAAATTAAAAATTCTCCAAATTCATCATTTTTCAAAAAATTTTGTCGGCATATTTTTTTTTCCTAGCTCCAAGTTTTCAAGATATTTAGAAAAAAAAATTTTAATGGTTAAATTTTGAATTTCGCATAACTTTTGAAAAAAAAAAAAAAATTTCCTTGGTAGAACTTGGTTCAATGATAAGACAAAATTGAAAATGAAAAGACTCCGACCAAATTTCATCGAAATTGAAAGTGGTCGATTCCAACTTTTGGTCGATTTGACATGGAATGACCTGAGCACCAGAATTTACGAGACGTACCCAAAAACTAGAAAAGTACTTGATACTGGTACTTGATTTTTTCAAGTACTTGTACTTCAAGTACTCGTTTTGACGAGTACTTGCAAGTAACAAGTACTTTGTACTTCAAGTACCACCGGTGCTTGATACTTCAAGTACCTACGGTACTTTGAACTTGATACTTGAAGTACTTGCAAGTACTTTGCCCAACTCTGACATATATGCTGCAAAATAAGAATGGTAAAAAAAAATCTTTTTTTTATCGAGCTCAAAAAATACTCAAAATTAGAGACTCTAGACCAGAATACCGCCTTAATTTCATTGGCAGGACGCGAAGAGATTCAAAACGAATAGGCAAGGCATTCTAGAGGAAAGGTCGACATTAAGAAGTTGGCGATTTTAAATGAACGAGACACAGCACTCTGATAAGCCGAGTTGATGAAAAAATTGTATTTAGCTTCGTTGGACATTTGGGACAGAGAGAGTCAGCTTGATTAGTCGGGACAGGATTGACAGGCGAGACTTTTTAAGGTTTAATGGAAAACGATGCGAGCTACGGTGAGCTTCAAAGCTTTCAACCAACATCTCAATGCCTTGGGCACAAAAAGGTATCCCGAGTATCTTTTCAATTCTCTCGGTTTCTTTGGTACTTTGAAGTAGACTTCTTGTTACTGATTTTCTCGACCCAGTCGTTTATCGGATATTTCTGTTCTGAGGAGTGTCTTCTTCTGAGGAGAAATTTAAACGAGACATTTTTCCACGAGCTATTCTCGGGTGTCGTTAATGCAATAGAAAGGTAGAAAGATAATGTTTTGGCTGGTTAAGACAGTGTAACGTCCGGAGGCGTTAAGATAATCGAGCCTAAGCGTCGAGCGGCTAACGCTTTACTCTGTTGACTATTTATCGCGACAAAAGTAACAACAAATAATCGGTAGTGGGAACGTACACTGAAAGATCTCCGGAGACCTTGTTTTATCAACTGGTTATTAAATTTAGATTCACTTGTTCGTTGCGGAGTTCCTTTTCACACCCAGGATTATGCTTTTTGAGTTAGGTTGATCGTCGATTGATGGTTGACACTTGATTTTAGTTAACACTCGTTTATTATTTTGACGTCGAGTATTTCTTTACATCTCACACAATTCACAATTTCGAGAATACAATTTTGAATAATGAGTCGACGCGGTAACAGACTTCGCGGACAATTTCGAACACAAACTTTTAATATTAAATAATGATAATAAAAGATTCGCTCACGACGATATCAATTCCGAGGCTAGATACGCGATCGCGGACACACTAGGATAGTCCTACTCCTCACCCTCTCGCGAAGGTTCGGAGCGTGACGACTCAACGCCATCGAAGACTAAACGAAGACTAAACTTGAATTTGTCGCTGCGCAAGAGTTTTTAAAGGGTCTGTTTGCTCAGCGGGAGATGATTTTACAAATTTGGGCACATGAATTTTCCTGTGTTTCTATTGGTCAGTATAGTTGGTTACAACGTTGGTCTAGTTCGAGACCCACGGGATGAAAAATCCTAATCTGCTATATTCTTTTTACGCAGTTGACATATCATAAATAGATGTTTTTCATTTTGTTCTTTCACTGTGGTAACACGTGCATCCCCCGGTTAGATTTTTATTTTCGTGTGAAAATCTGGAAAACTGGACCTTCTTCGTGAAAGAAGGGCTTATGAGGAATGAGAGGTTTCAGGAGTATCGTTGTTTTGAAATTGATGATATGGCACTCTCTGTTCTCTCTCGCACTTTTTCTCAGGGTACGTGTGAGAGGCAATAAAAATGCATTTTTACAACCTGTCATCCAAACATGATCGGTCCTCTTAGCGGTTCCCTTTATATTTGGAGCTCTTTCGTAAATGCCTATACTAGTATGCAGAGACGAACGAGAGAGAAAGAGAGAGATCCACATGTATACATAGAGTGGATGCATGTGTTGCGACGAGACGCTGTGTCTGCGCTCGCGAGGAGGGGCGGTAGGGATGCTCTGCTTTCGGTGACGCTTGTATACGATTTTATGACTTCTCCTCATATTGAGATATTTGGGCAGTTTTGGGAATTTCTGGTATGCAAGTGTTACCGTGAGATATTTTCGAGTTTGAACGCGCTATGTATGAGAACAGAAAAGACTATAATTATTATCATTTCGGCTTTATACAATTTAAAGGAAAAGATTGTCGTGAACCAATTTTAATCAACTATATCGTGAAGGTGGGAGAGGGTCTCAATTTAACCAAATAATTCAAACAGCAACAAAAAATGAAAAATTACGTCATACGTGACAACAGCATCGAAAGTGTCCTCAGAACTCGGCTTTTATGATGATTCTTAGGATTGAAAAATCTTTGTTGTTGAAGAGACAAGATTATTTTTTAGACTATTTTTTCACTTTTTCTCATTAATATTTTTTTTCGGCAAAAACTCTGCATGATTCATAATCAGCAGTAAATTTCCTATGAAAACATTGTTTTTTAACGATTAAAAAAAAAAATTTTTTTTTGTTCATATTTGGCTGACTTTTCAGAAAACTTAAAATAGCGAAATTTCAAGTGCTCATAACTTGGGTTTGGTTTTACCGATTCTAAAATTTCTTTTTCGTACGTAAACGTTGTGAATAAACTTAGATAATGCCGTTTGGTTCATTCCGATAACTCAATTTTTGGAGAAATGAGAGCACTTTGAAAATCGCCGAAAAAAATGAAAAGAGGTATGCCTTCAAAAATTTGTGAAAATCGATGGTCCAACTTTAAAAATCTGCCAAAAATCGAAAAATGATCGGAATTGGATGCACCAAGCGGCATTTTGAAACTTTGACGATAACAAAGAGAATAAGCTCGAGTTCGAATCGAAATCGTAGGTAGAAAAAAAATTACGGTCATTTTAGTGATTCAATTCTCAATTTTTGCCTAAATGCGAAAAAAAAGATTTTTAATTTATTTTTTTTAAACTTTATATGGATGTATTTTTCCCTCCTAAATACGAATCTACCAATAGTTTTCCTGAAAATACAAAATTATCATGAATTTTCACTGAAAACAAGTTTATTCAAAAAATTTTCTTGTTTTTTCTCATGAATACATTTTTTTCGTAACCTCCAAGATCGAAATTTCGAACATACTGAGAGATTCATTCCACGAACTTTTCAGCAGGGTCTTTGAGATATTGCACAAAGAGTGCTACTTTATCAAGCTCGAAAATACAGAACAAGTCCGAATCGAGGGGAAACACGTGGCATTTGCTTCTTCAGTTTTGCGCGATCTTGATTCCTATGAGATAACGATCTAGAAGGATCAACCAGTATTTCCCTTCTGGAAACTTCACTCAGATTGCCTGGAAGATTCTTCTTACCCTCAACTTTCAACGTGTGATTTATTTTTTTAACATCTCGACGATTAGGCCAATTTGTGCTCCACTATCTCAAGCGTAGGGGAGCGTGGGGCTAGTTGTAACAGGCGTAAGTTGTAACACTCAATTTTGACCGGGAATTAAAAAGATTTTGATTTAATTTTTTTGCTGAATGTGCTTCTTCCCACATGGAAATAAAATATATCGGCAAATATTACGGAAAATATATTTTTGGATATATTAAGTATATTTTGTCCGAAAATGTATGTATTACAAATATGATTTTAGGTATATTTTTAATCTATTTAAAAATAATACAATATAAATATAAAAAATGTATTGAAGATATATACTAAATATATCAAACATATGTATCGAGTGCATGTTCTATATATTTTAGATACTTTTTTAATTGGTGTTTAATTATACACAATATATATGTAAAAAATATATTTAAGATATATACTAAATGCATCAAACATATATATGGAGTGTACGTTTTATATATTTTCGATATAATTTTAATATATGTTTACATTATACACAATATATGTTTTTACATATATCAAAAAATATATTTTTATGCACAATAATCATATATCTAAAATATATTTAATATATATTTCAAAGAAATATTTTCTGTCGAAAATGTACTTATCACGAATATATTTTTGAGTATATTTCTTATATGGAATATACATATTATATATTTAATATACATCTGATATATATTTTAGATACATCTAAAATGTATTTAGAATATATAATGCACACTTCAAATATATTTTAAATATATTTTTACGTATATCGAAAAATATATTTTCCGGTATATTATATTTCCGTGTGGGTTATAACTCGCTGCATAACGTAAGCACCGTTAATGGCCCGCGAGACATCAAAATAAGAGGATATGCACAAGACCTCTATTTCGGCCAGGTTTCGTAAAAAAAATACTTACGAAAATTTTGATTTTGACTATTAAAATTAAATTAATTGTTTATTGTTTTTTCCTTGTTACATCGTAAATTTAACTGACTTTCCTTTGCTTTTTAAAAAATTATTCTAAAGTTTGTAGTTTTTGAGATATTTCATTAAGTAGACATAATGAGCCCATGGGGCAAGTTGTAACATGTTAGAACTTGCCCCATGCGCATTTTTTCCGCTCTTTACATGTATTTGTATAAATAATATTATTACAACTTGTAGTATGGTTATTACAAAGTATTACAACTTATTTGCGGCTTTTCGTGCATTCGTTTATTCTTCTTTACTCTAATATTGCCCAGAAAAATATGCCAAGTTATTGTATTGTATTTTTTTTTTAACATGGAGAGACTACCAAAGATTATAATCATCACAAGAATGAACCACGATGAATAATACAAGACTGTGAACCAATAAAAACGTGTTCTTTCTTATAAATGTTGCCAGTCTTTTCATTGTTACAACTTGCCCCGAGCCTGTTACAACTAGCCCCGGACATGGGGTAAGTTGTAACATCTCCCATTTTTGCAAAAAACGTCTGATGTAAAAGATGGGTAAAGATTAAAAATTATTTTTCAATTGGAATTAGTGCTCTGATATATACTTTACAAACCCTCTTACTCCCGATCTTAAAAGCATACATATTTTAGGTGTTACATGCCTTTTTCCAAAAACTGTTACAACTGGCCCCAGGCTCCCCGACCCGATAGAGGATTCCGGGTGTTTAAATTTTGAAGAGAAGCCACGTTTCTACTTTTGTGGCATAACTTTTTGTAACTTAACGGTTGCACCGAAATTTTTTCGAATTTGAATTTTTTCGAATTTTCGAATCTGAATTTTTCGAATTTTATTCAAAACTAAGTCCCAAAAATCTAAAAATCACCAACCTACAAATCACCACAAACTACTTCGAAAAAAATATCACTAATTCACAGGGACAAGTTTTCCACCCCCATAAAAGCTTGATCCTTTCCCCTCGATTTGTGTCATCGGGCATAGAAATACATCAAATATCGCTCTGGCAATATTTGAAGGTCGTTTGGAAATGAATCCAATATAACGAGTGTTTGTACAACGACAAACTTGTGTTTGTCGTTGTACAATTATCGTGAGGAAATGAAAATATCGGGTCGTTTCTATATCGCAAGCTCGTCCCAACCCCCAACAATTCTCATGCTGGAAATCGATGCCCCTGGACTCGACCAACCACTGATTGATTTAATTTCATTTTGTTTCTCGTTTTTTGTACATCGTAGCGAGCTCTTCGTGGTTCTAGTGACAGCAACGAGGGAATGATTCATCCAGAGCGAAAGAGTTCGAGGGAATGGAAGAAAAAAGGTAACCCAGTTTGGTTGATCCAGTTTTGGGGCTAGAGCTTTTCTATGGTCCGGCATTAACGCACACGGCCTCCTCCTCCGTCCTCTCGTCCGACTCTCTTCGCCACCGAGAAAATACAGCTTTTAATTTGGCTGGGATATTTATATTCGCGTGTAGCGGGCAGTAAAAGCGTCCCGGAGTTGCTTTATCGTGCTTGGAGTGGAGTGCGCGAGGGAGAGGACCAAGAGACGCTTAAAACTATGGAATATTATTCCGGGCATGCGTTCCTTCGTAAACAGGAGAAACAGGATGAGAATCGGGTGCATGAGAGAGAGAGAGGGGGGGGGGAGAGAGAGAGAGAGGGAGAGAGAGAGAGAGAGAGAGAGAGAGAGAGAGAGAGAGAGAGGAGACAGAGGAGGAGGATAAAGGGAGGAGAACAATTTCCATTTGGTTTAATGTCCCTCGTGTAAGCTGCATCGTAGAGAACGTGTATCCTCTCGCATCGGTGTACTCGAATGTACACGTTTAAACATAGTTTTACTATGCTTAAAATATATCTGTGTATCCAACATGCGGATATACAGCGCCACTATCCGGATGAGAATCTCGCGGGCTAATATAAAAATCCGAATATCCGTGACGCATTACATCCCCATTCGGGTTATTTTATAATCGCAAGTTATACGCGGTCCCTGAATTTTATACGCAGTCCATGTTCGATGAATATTGCATCGTTTGAATGCAACGGAAGTAGGTTATTTTCGTAGTGAACTTCGCAAAATCCTAATAGTATCCAAAGTTAAGAAATCGTGATTTATTTTGGCATCTTCATCCTGGGATGGTCAATTTGAGGACAAAGCATGAGTCTTAAGGCGGTATTCTAGTTATTAATATTTTGACAACAACCCAAAAAAAAAAATAGGAATTTGCATATAGCTTCCTCATTTGTAACCGTCGTTCGTCAACCCTCCTTTATGAGCGACGGAGACAAATGAAGAAGCTATGTGCAAATTTCCAATTTGCATGATTTTTTAACAATTCCGTTTAATTACGTTATTAATTGTTTTTGTCGTCCAGTGTATTGGTGCTAGAGAAGTGAACTCGATAGCTGCTAAATTAGGAAACTTAGTGTTCACAATTATTTTTCGAAAATTTCAAAAAAATTTTGCAAACGAACATCTTGAGCGTTTTTCACCTAATTCAACCATTCTTATCATGTAGTGTATTTGTGCAAAAATTTTTACCTTCATACTTCTAAAAATGCGAATGCAGGAGCGTTAACAAAATTTTTATGAAATAAAAAAAAAAATTTTTTAACCGAACCTCACACGATTTTTATGAAATTCAGTATTATTTTTCATTGTCATTGAATGTATCGTCACAAAAAAATTCAGCTCGATCGATGCAAAATTACAAAAGTTAGAGAACTTGCAAATTTTTTGCGAAAAATTATTATTTTTTTTAAAACCGAACCTCTCGAGCGATTTTTCCCAAATTCAATCCCAACCGTCCTTATTATAAAGTGTATCTGCACATAAGATTTCAGGGTGTTAACTGCAAAATTACGAAAGTTAAACGACTAACGAACAATTTACAGAAAATACAAAATCCAGCCAAATACTTAGACAATTATTTTGCAATATCAAAAACGTCCGGACATTTTTTCTAAATGTGAGTTCTCGACATTTTGAGACATTTTGAACATACTGACATGAAAATTGCGAAATTTTTTTTTTTCGCGAAAACAAAGCTTCCATTATGAGGAAGCAAAATTAGAGAAAAAAATGAAAGTTAAATAAGTTATAAGCTGGTAAAGTTGAGACGATTGCAGACTTTCTAGTCATCCGATACAAAATTAAAAAAAAGAATCTTAATTAGTAAGAGTGTCGTTATAGCTGTCCGAACAATAAAGGCATTTTTCACTCTTTTTTTCATAGTTTTTTTTTACAATAGTAAATAAAAAAATTGGATTTTAAAGTAGTAGGGGCGATAGAGAGTTATACATTGGAGGTTGGTAAAAAATTTCAAGTAAATCGGTTGAGAAGAATTTGAGATATATGACGTAATCGCTGCGTCACTAAAATAGCTGTAACTTGGTAAATTATTGGAATTTAAAAATTTCCTTTCAAGGACATATTCTTAAAGGTCTGAGCTTTAAGAATATGCAAAAAATAATTGATTTTTTCAAAATTCTAGATCAGAATACCTCTTAAAGTTATGCTTCAAGGTGACATAGTTGCTGCATCACTAAAATAGCTATAACTACGTAAATTATCAGAATTTAAAAATTTCCTTTCGAGGATTATATTCTTAAAGGTCTCAACTTGAAAAATATACAAAAAATAATAATTTGTTCCCAATTCTAGACCAGAATACTCCCTTGAAGTTATGCTTTGACGTGACGGGCGTAGTTGCTGCGTTACTAAAATAACTATAATGCCGTAAATTATTGGAATTTGAAAAATTCCTTTCGAGGTTATATTCTTAAAAGTCTAAACTTTGAGAGAATGCAAAAAAAAATTTTTTCAAAATTTTAAACCTGACGGCTTTAATAAAAATTAATCAAGTGCTCATTGGCTATTTCCGCTTCATCGTCTTATCGCTCAATTTTAATTTACGTCAAAGGAAAATTGCTTTCTCACATTTTCGATAATCCAGAGCTTTTTTTAAACTGAAATTGAGTGAAAAAAGAAGCGAACGAAAGTGGATCAGGCTGGTTACTCGGAAAATTGAGGAAAGTTCGAAATCCTTCGGGGACTAACGTTTAGTCTAATTAAATTCTGATAGATTGACGCGTGAACCAACGAGGTTCTTGATCACTCGTCGATAATACACTGTGAAAATATTATTCCCGGCAAAGTTTGAAGAAAATTCGGACTGAAAGGTTGAGGTGAAGATTTCGGTGAAGTCTTAAACGTTGCGGATTTGGAACGACTCTGCTTTTTCAGCTCTGACCGAGACGAAGAAAAGCTCTAATCTCAAAATATCCAAGACTGGCTTTTTTGTGTTAGCAGAATTGACGGTATTTAACTTCATTTTATTCCAGAGCAACAGAAATGAATCGTGATCAGCCTGTAGCCAAAATATCTCGCACAATTTTGGGGATTTTGTGGCAAAAAAAAGAGCCCTCATAGTTTCGCCAAATCCCGTGTAGAAATGTGATAGGGCAACCATTAGTTGATTCTTGCCCCTGATCCGCCCTGCCTGATCCGATTTTCCTGGCAGGGCCCTGACATGGAACTTAACGACCTGGTCCCTAGTTATCACATTGAAATAATCACTTATTACCAGTGCCCTGCATGATCAGAATATGAACAGTTTCCGACGATGTTATTTTTACACTTTTAAGCAAAACATATTTTTGTTGTATTACCCTGGCAGGGCTCTGATGTGAAAACTATTAGATTGCCCTGAGTATTTATTAAATAAAATTATTTGTATATCGGCTTTCAGTATAATAATAATAATAATAATAATAATAATAATAATAATAATAATAATAAATAACAATAATAGTAATAACAATAATAATAAATTAACAATCATTGCCTCGTTTATTATTATTATTATTATTATTATTATTATTATTATTATTATTATTATTATTATTATTGTTATTATTATCATTATTATTATTTAATTATTATTTACATTATCAATTTTATCCCGCGAAAATAACAAGCAATTGTGCGCCTGTCACAAGTTCGTTACGTAGGCAGAGGATTATTATTATTATCACCACGAACCGCATCGCGTTAGTTCCGAGACTTGGCGCGAGATGTCGCAGGACAGCAACCGTTGAACTCCCATACGGATAATGTGTTCAGAATGCTTATATAGACGGGTGCGAGCACGGATGTTAGCAGAAGTCGGTGTCGGAAGAATCCTTACAAGGAGTTCCTGCCGTCTTATGTAATTGTACTTATTTATTTAATTCTTGTAGAGAATTTCCGCTCACTCGGAATCTAATATTCTCTTCGAGGATTGCCAAAAGAAAAGTGTACCCTGAGAAAGGGTTGCCTCGAAATAAATAATAAGATGCATACATTGAAAAAGGAGTACCTCGTAAAAACGAATTGTTCAAAAAGCGCTTCGGTGTATGATCGTGACCGTGATCAGGGCCTTTAAGGGCATGATTCTAAAAATCTTAGGGGCCTGATCAGGATCTGCTAGGGCCAGATCATATCGTCATAGGGGCCTGATCATGACCGCCGGATCCGAAAATGGCCAGCGAGGTGTTACATGGCATAACAGGGCCTGTTAGGATGAGCGGATCATTTCCCTATATTAGTTAGGGAGAGCAAGTCAGGGGCAGAAGTTTTTCCCTACCAAAATTTCTACTCGGGATCCGTCTGTAAGTTACAGCCTTTTTTCTCAAAAACTATTTACTCTATGAAGCTACAATTTGGCACAGTCATAGATAAATGCAGAGTTGTAAATAATGCATTATCAAAATAATGCATTATTGTATTTTTTACCCATTACACTGCATAATGTGTAATGGATGCATGCCCCATTACACATTACCAAAGTAATTTGTAATGGATGCATGCTCCATTACAAATGAAAAAAGTAATGTGTAATGGATGCATGTTCCATTACCATTGAAAAAAGTAATGTGTAATGGATGCATGCCCCATTACCATTGAAAAATGTAATGTGTAATGGATGCATGCCCCATTACCATTGAAAAAAGTAATGTGTAATGGATGCATGTTCCATTACAATTTAAAAAAAGTAATGTGTAATAGACGCATTTCCCATTACAAATGAAAAAACCTCGATCCATTGACCGATCTCTTCTGAACTACGCGCAGACTGAAAAAACTCAAAATGCTGTGCATCAGGGTGACAGTGAACCTTAAGGGTTTTCTTTTGAGCTGAAAGAAAGCTTGAAGAGCGTAGAAGGATATACCGTATCGGTTATATTCATACGCAAAGTTGAAAAAAAGATCTTGCAGTTTCGCAACTGCAATTTCTCAAGGGGCTCGACCCCCTTAATTAATAAAACAATTTCCAATGAAAATAAAATCAATAAAATTGGAAAAGTGGAAAAACAAGATCGAGTTTTCGTCGATCTGGATGCCTTAGAAACAAAAAAAATACAGTCGCCGTTAAATATAAAGTGCAAAAATGTATTCAATCCCAAAAATTACGCAGTTTTATATTGGACTTACTCTTACACCCTGTTATCTATAATTATAAGCAATGTAATAAAAATTACAAGTTACTAATACAAAATTTGTCACTTTATTGAATTCCTACATAATGTGCTTGTTCTTTTTTTTAAACTTTATTTATCGTTTGTGATCATGAAGGATGAACTTTTAGTAAGCTTAATAAAATAATGAGACAGCAATGTGCAAGTTTCCAATACGAGCATGGCAATTTTTCTATGTGTAATGGAATATTCTCCACTGCAAATTACTTTTTTCAAAACTTGTAATTTGTAATGGAACGTGCATCCATTACACATTACTTTTTTTAATTGTAATGGAACATGCATCCATTACACATTACTTTTTTCAATGGTAATGGGGCATGCATCCATTACACATTACTTTTTTCAATGGTAATGGGGCATGCATCCATTACACATTACTTTTTTCATTGGTAATGGAGCATGCATCCATTACACATTACTTTTTTAATGTGTAATGGGGCATGCATCCATTACACATTTTTTAAAGTAATGGGTAATGCATTACTTTTACATTACGATTTTCACAACTCTGGATAAATGTATCGTCGACGAAGTTCTAAAATCGATTTAAAAAAAAATAATTTCTTCAATAATAAATTTAAGAAAATAATTTTTTAAACTCCCCTCCATTTAACTTAGGGCTTGAATTCTGCATTTTATCGTGTGCACCGAGAGAAAAAATTACTAGAAGCAATGAAATAAAGTTTTGAAGGCAAAAATTCATTTTTTTCATTATTTGCCAAAATATATTAGATTGGTTCCTCAACTTGGTTCATTTTTTTCAGTCAATTCCATGAATTTCTGTTTCAATAAACGAATTTACTTGAATCTAACAATGTGTTATCAATTATATGCAATATGTTGTTTGAATCAAGAACACATTTTATCATTCAAAACATGCTTGTATTTTGATACAGGAATCACTGAGAAAAAAAAATGTGTAGAACCAACAAATGAATTAGTCCAATCAACAGGAAAAATGATTGATTCAATCAAATGCGTGTTTATTAATCGTTGCTAAACATTTTATAAAAAACATATAGCCCTTGCCAAATAATTTAATATGCATAGTTTAGTGACCCCAAAAAGAGATAAATAGAAAAAAAAGACCGACCGAGATTCGAACCCTCGACCCTACCTACCATCATACATATCCTACCTAACTACCTAACGCGCTGCCTATTACGCTATCGACTACTATTAAGCACTTGAAAAAAGTTATGGGGTGTCGTTGAGAAGGTCTTGAAGAATCATTTTCATTTTTCTTAAATATTTTTTTCAAAATTCCATTTTTGAAATAACAAGCCTTAAGCCGCTTTAAATTAAAAGCCTCCCAATTACTTGACTACATCAGCTGACTAAGTTACGAAAGGGAATAAAATTTTTTCTTTCTCTGATATTCCGTTTTTTCCTGAAAGAAATTCGAAATTTCCATTTTCTCGAGACTTCATAGTGTCTCGTTTGAAATTTCCCGGAATAAGTACCGAATTTTTGAGGGCTTTGCCTATTTCGCTCTATCGCGTCGACTGAACCGCGTCTCTTTCTCGCTATCTCTGACAGGATGTAGAAAAAAAAAGAAACGATAAAGAAAAATAGTCCAAAGCCGCGAATAGCGAAGGAGACGAAAAGTTTTCGACCTCGGCAAAAAATGTCACATTCCAGTCTCGCGCTCAGGACGTCGTGCGCGAAGCGTTTGTACGCTCTGGCACTTTGCCCACGTGGCTTTATATACGCTTTCGTCATGCTCTACAACTCCCGCAGGTTTCCTCGCCACAATGGCGATTTCACGGGTCTGCTTGTATCCCGCGCACAAACTTCCTTCTTACGAGGTTGCAAGGACCTTATTCTTGAGGTGACTCGGCATAACGCTATCCCAAAAAAAAAAAAAAAAACCCTGAAAATTGGACATTTGCACATTGCTTCCTCATCTTCATCCGTGGTTAACACAGCAGAGTTGGGCAAAGTACTTGAAAGTACTTGAAGTATCAAGTACAAAGTACCGAAGGTACTTGAAGTATCAAGTACCGGTGGTACTTGAAGTACAAAGTACTTGTTACTTGCAAGTACTCGTCAAGACGAGTACTTGAAGTACAAGTACTTGAAAAAATCAAGTACCAGTCTCAAGTACTTTTCGAGTTTTCGGCTACGTCTCGTAAATTCTGGTACTTGGGTCATTCCATGTCAAATCGACCAAGAGTTGGAATCGACGACTTTCAATTTCGATGAAATTTAGTCAGCAGTTTTGTTTTATCATTGGACCAAGTTCTACCAAGGAAAAAAAATGAAAATTTTTTTTTTTCAAAAGTTATGCAAAATTCAGAATTTAACCATTTTTCAAATGTTTTTAACTAAATATCTTGAAAACTATGATAGTTATGAAAAATCGTTTGATCTTGAAGAGTATACTTCGGGCTACGAAAAACAAAATATTCCGACAAAAAAATTTGAAAAATGATGAATTTGGAGGATTTCTAATTTTTTTAAATCGTGAAAATGCACAATTAACATCGAATTTTTTGTTCCATTTTTTTAACATAATACCTTGGACTGATTTGAAAAGATCCTGAAATTTTCAGAAAGATGTTTTTTTTTGTTTCAAAAATATGAATTTTTTAAATTGAGCAATCATGGAATTTTGTAATTTTGAGCAGTCAAAATTACATGATTGATCAACTTTACTCAACTTAGAGGTAAACAAAAAGTTTTACTAAAATTCAAATATTCATATTTTTGAAACAAAAAAAAAACACATTTCCGAAAAATTCAGAATCTTTTAATATCAGTACGAGGTGTTATATAAAAAAAATTGAACCAAAAATTTAATGTTAATCGTGGATTTTCATGATTTTGAAAAATTCAAAATTCTCCAAATTCATCATTTTTCAAAAATTTGTTTCGGAATATTTTTTTTTTTCGTAGCCCCAAGTATACTCTTTAAGACGAACTCAGAACGATTTTTTCGTAACTATAATAGTTTTCGAAATATTTAAAAAATAAACTTGAAATAATAGTGAAATTTTGAATTTTCGAAAAAAAAAAATTATTTTTTTTCCTTTCTTAGAGCTTTGTTTTATGGTAAAAGAAAACTTCTGACCAACTTTTCATCGAAATTGAAAGGGGTCGATTGGTCAATTTGACATGGAATGACCCATATTCAAAGGCTTTGCACATGTAACCATCAAGTCTGAATAAAAAAAATGCATGTTAGAGAGGAAGGTGTTTTACGCAACAATTTACCACCGTTAATGAAAAATCGATAAAAAAATGGCGGTTGTTTGACATAAATTGTGAAAAATTCAATGGTTTATTTTCATTTAAAACATGCGCCATTTTTTAAAAATCAATTTTTCATTAACGGTGGTAGTGTTTTGTAAGAAACCTTTCTCTTTAAAATGCGTTTTTATTTTTTTTGTTTCACACTTGCCAATCCTGAGATTAACCGTCGGCCGTGGGAAAAGACATTTTCGACTTTGGCGCCTTCTATAAATTATTCAAAGAATCAAAACAAAGAATAATATTTTTTTTTCTACTTTCGAAGGATGAAACAATGTTGTAAAAACAGTTTTATCGCCACAGCTGATTGAGGAGCTGACGAAAAAATCTTGAAAATTTTCTTTTTTTTTTGGCCTCCCAAAGTACCTTGAAGGAATATTTTTAATAAAAAGATGATTGAAAAAAAAAAGTAAGAATTTGGAAAAACGAAGCAGTCTTGTCGGACGAACGTTCGGGTGAACAAAAAACCGATATACCGCCAAAATATTCTACCACAACAAAGTAATTGATCAGTTATTGCTGATTTTTCTTGTTGGGTTAAGAAATGGGAATATTTTCTATCAATAAAATTTTACTTCATAACGAGATGTGCATTGACCCTCCGTGGTCACACTTATGCAGGTCGATTTGACCTTGTCCATTTTTGAACAAGTATCGTGACCAAATTATCGGTCGGAAAAATCTCGAAAAATTACAAAACATTCTTCAAACATTCTAGTTGATGTATTAAAAATTAGTTTATAAAAAATCAAATGACTATTTATGCAAAAAAAATCACAAAGGGAAAAAAGTAGTCCTGGGGTCGTTTTGACCCCGGTTGACCACCGAAGGTCAAATGTTTCGAAGATTCATGATTAATGAATCAAGATGAGACTAAAGTCACGCGAGGTAAATAAAGATGATCTTTTTACCATTCTCGGGAAGTTTCGAAAAGGAGAAGGTCACGCGTTTGCGTAAAATAATTCACGTGACCCAGAAGAATGGATTTGATGAGAGAATTTACGAAAGAGAGAAAGAAAGATAGAAAGGGCGAGAAAGAGAGATAGAAAGGACGTTGTCAACAGACATCAAGGTCGATTGTGTACAAACAATTATTTTTAAGCCATGAAGCTCGTTCGCGTTGAATGTGAGAAATGCTAAAAAGTAGTTGTGGAAATTGCACAAAAAATGCGAATGAGTAATAAAATTTGCGCTTGACACTCACTCATTTGACGCGATGTTTTCTCGATCGATGTGCAAACCTCAGAGATCCCTCGCCGAAGGCAGACTGAGGATATTACAGCGATGGTTGATCGATGATTTGTCTTCACTGGGCTGAATGTTCGTCCTCGTGAAATTTCGACCGGAAGTGCAGCTCCTCGAATCACGCGCACATTTTTCTTCACACACTTCACTTTGCGTTTATTATTTTTACTGATTAATATAGAAACCGAATGCACCGAAAATTTAGTACGATTGTATTGTTTTATGCCGGAGACGCGATTTTTTTTGTGACGATATTTTTGGATCGAAAAACCTACGAGAGAAATGAGAAAGGGGCTTGAAAAATCATATTTTGTGACTCTCTAATCTGACGTCGCATCTTTTTACACCAGAATCGATTTTTGGAATGTAGGAGATTTTTAATTTTTTATTAATTCAAGAGATTTCGAATTTTTATTAAACTTGAGAAATTTTTAATTTTTTTTTAATTCGAGAGATTTCTGATTTTTATCTAATTATAAAGATCATGAATCTTTATTTCAAATTTTGAATTTTGAATTTTCAAACAGTGAATTGAAAAGATTTTGAATTTTTATTTGGACTAAGAGATTTTGAATTTCCATTTAATTGAAAAGATTTCAAAACTTCATTGGATTCAATAAATTTTGAATTGTCATTGAATTGGAAAGATTTCAAATTTATATTTTAGCTGAGAGATTTTGAATTTCCATTTAATTAAAAAGATCTCAAAACGTTATTGGATTTAATAAATTTTGAACTGTCATTGAATAGCTTTCGATACGCGTAAGAAAATAAAAATGGCATATACTGTGAATTAACCTCGCGATGGACGCCAAAAACAAGTGACCTACGGTCGCGCGAAGCAAGTACTCTACGGTTGCGCGAAGCACGTACGTTGCGAGAGAAACAGAAAAAGATGACGAAGGGAAGAAAAATCACGCGGCGCATGCGCGCCCACTACCCAACGCGCCCGATACATGTGCACGGTAAATGCCACATTAAATTTAATCTCGATATTTTTCAATTATTTATCACAATATTTTTTTTCACTCACCGCTTGTCATGTTTCTGTTTCGCATCGACGTACGTTTCGACGTACGAAACATCGAGAATATGCGGGCGTCGTGTTTCGCAAAAAGCCATCTCTCCGATTCTCCTACCAATTCCCCCCACTCCCGTTGCAGCAACGACAACAACGACGATGAAGAATCGTGCAACGCGCCGAAAACAGAAAAAAAATATTCCACACTATCACCAGCTTTTTTTTCATCGAGCTCCGAATACGCGATACGTATTTTAGCTCTCGATTCGTAAAGAAAGAAAGATCACGTTTACCGAGAATTTACCTCGCGTTGGACGCCAAAAATGAACAACACGATTTTTTCGAGAAACGATCGCCGCTGTGGTCGCGCGAAGCAAGGACGTTCCGAGAAAAACCGAAAAAGATGGCGAAGGGAAAAACTCACGCGGCGCATGCGCGCCCACCACCCAACGCGGCCGTTACACGTGCACGGTAAATGCCACATTAAATTTAATCTCATTGTCAATACTTTTCACTGATATATCGCAATATTTTTTTCCACTCACCGCTCGCTATGTTTTTGTTTCGCCTCGAAGCACGTTTCTGACTACGTGCCGAATGTTTTTGGGCTCTCGCGAACGAGCGATGCGATAATGGCGCGAGAGGCCCAGTGAATACGCGAAAAATTTCATGGCCTTGTAACGAAAACGTTTCATCTGATCGTCGAGTAATTCGTTTCGTAGTACCGAGTGTTTCACTGCTCCAAGAACGTTTGCACTGCAAATTTTAAACACACAGCGCTGAAGAATTAGAGGAAAATAATATAAATTTACCTCGACGCGGTCAACAAGTACGTTGTTATCGAACGAGATCCACGGGCAACTGGCGAGAGTGAACGAGAGCGTTGGCGTGGGGGTAGCGGACGGAGGAGAAATGGCGAGAAAGGGTGAAAGGAAGAGAGTGTCGGAGTGAGCGCGACTCGCAAACCGCGACCGTAACGCCATCTCTGTCGCGCGTCGCTCTCTTCCCACTCTCCTGCCGCTGACGGGCGCTGCTTCAACGGCCGCACTCTCGTCCTTGAATTCTGTTTGACAACAACGTAAATCTCACTCGTTTTCCGGGTAATTCTTTGTTTTCAATCGCCTCTGAGCTCAGTGTGCGTCGAGTTAACGTTGAAAATGCTCGTCGAGCATATTTTTTTCTTTCGCCATCATTCTCGCTGTCTCGCGCTTTGCGCTTCGGTGATCATCGTTTTTCGGAAAAATCGTTTTTTTCATTTTTTGCGTTCGATGCATGGTAAATTCTCGGTAAACGTGATCTTTCTTTCTTTACGAATCGAGAGCTCAAAATAATATCGCGTATTCGGGGCTTGCTGAAAAAAAAAGCTGATCATGTATGTGTATGTATATATGTTCGTCTCGATGTTTTGAAATTTTTTTTGCAGCTTCGCGGTATGCTGTTTGTAAAATCTCGGCAGAAGGTTATTGTGATCGACCGTTGGCAGATTCGTCGTGTTTTCGAGACTTCGCGCGCTCTCTCTCTCTCTCTCTCTCTTTCTTACCCATTCGCATCGCCTGCTCGTTTCACGCGTCACCCTCTCTTTCGCCCCCCTCCCCTGGTTCCCTCTCCGGCCGCTATCCCCAAGCCCGCGCTCTCGTTCACTCTCGCCAGTCGCCCGTGGATCTCGTTCGACAACAACGTATCTGTTGACCGCGTCCCGGTACATTAATTGTTTTTCGCTAATTCTTGAGCTCTGTGTGTTTCAAATTCGGTGCGAAAATGTTCGTGGGGCAGCGTTCGCCGCTACGAAAGAATTATTCGTCGATGAATCTTCGTCGTTGCGAGTCGATGAGGTTTTTTACGAGTTAGCTTGGCCCGCGCGCCATTGTCACGACGCTCGTTCGCGAGAGCCCAAAAACATTCGGCACGGAGTCAGAAACGTGCGTCGAGACGAAACAAAAACAAGGTCGACGGTGAGTGAAAAAAAATATTGCGATAAATAAGTGAAAAATATCGGGATTAAATTTAACGTGGCATTTACCGTGCACATGTATAGGGCGCGTTGGGTGGTGGGCGCGCATGCGCCGCGTGAGTTTTTTTCCCTTCGCCATCTTTTTCTGTTTCTCTCGCAAGCAATGTACTTGCTTCAGTTGCTTCGCGCGACCGTAGGTGACTTATTCTGGTCGTCCATCGCGAGGTAAATTCACGGTATATGCCATTTTTATTTCTTTACGCGTATCGAAGACTGGGCTAAAGATATTTTTTTGAGCTGTATAAAAATTCAATGTCTTTTCAATTTAATGACAATTCAAAATTTATCACATCCAATGAAGTTTTAAAATCTTTTGAATTAAATGGAAATTCAAAATCTCTTAGCTGAAATAAAAATTCAAAAACTTTTCAATTTAATGACGATTCAGAATTTATTAAATCCAATGAAGTTTTGAAATCTTTTTAATTAAATTGAAATTCAAAATCTCTTAGCTCAAATAAAAATTCAAAATCTTTTCAATTTAATGACAATTCAAAATGTATTAAATCCAATGAAGTTTTAAAATCTTTTGAATTAAATGGAAATTCAAAATCTTTTAGCTGAAATAAAAATTCAAAATCTTTTCAATTCAATGACGTTTTGAAATCTTTTTAATTAAATGGAAATTCAAAATCTCTTAGCTCAAATAAAAATTCAAATCTTTTCAATTTAATGACAATTCAAAATGTATTAAATCGAATGAAGTTTTAAAATCTTTCGAATTAAATGGAAATTCAAAATCTCTTAGCTGAAATAAAAATTCAAAACCTTTTCAATTCAATGACAATTCAAAATTTATTAAACGCAATGAAGTTTTGAAATCTTTTTAATTGAATGGAAATTCAAAATCTCTTAGCTCAAATAAAAATTCAAAATCTTTTCACATCAATGAAAATTCAAAACTTGAAATAAAGATTCATAATCTTTCTAATTAGATAAAAATTAAAAAAAACTCTTGAATTGAAAAAAAATTAAAAATTAATTAAATTCAATAAAAAATTTTAATCTCTCGAATGAATTAAAAATTAAAAATCTCTTACATTCAAAATCGATTCTAGTGTAAAAAGATGCGACGTCAAATTAGAAAGTCACAAAATATGATTATTTCAAGGCCCTTTCTCATTTCGCTCGTGGGTTTTTCGATCGAAAAATATCGTCTCAAAAAAAAATCGCGTCTCCGGCATAAAACAGTACAATTGTGTTAAATTTTCATTGCATTCGGTTTCTGTATTAATCAGTGAAAATAATAAACACAAAGTGAAGTGTGTGAAGAACAATGTGCGCGTGATTCGAGGAGCTGCACTTCCGGTCGAAATTTCACGAGGACGAACATTCAGCCCACTGAAGACAAGTCATCGATCAACCATCGCTGTAATATCCTCAGTCTGCCTTCGGCGAGGGATCTCTGAGGTTTGCAGATCGATCGAGAGAACATCGCGTCAAATGAGTGAGTGTCAAGCGCATATTTTATTACTCATTCGCATCTTTCGAGCAATTTCCACAACGACTTTTGAACATTTCACACACACACACACACACACACACACACACACACACACACACACACACACACACACACACGCACGCACGCCCCCCCACACACACACACACACACACACACACACACACACACACACACACACACACACACTCACACACACACACACACACACACACACACGCGCGCGCGCGCGCGCGCGTCCGGTCATTTTTTCTAAATGTATTTTTTCGTTTTTTTGGGACATTTTGAACATACTGAACTGAAAATTGGGAAAATTTTTTTTTCGCAAAAACAAAGCTTCCTTTACGAGGAAGCAAAAGATACAAGAAAATTTGCGACTATGAATGAGACGTATTTTTTCAGTTGAAAGACTGACGTTCCAGTGGTTTATTTTTTTCAATTATTATAATTCATTAAGGGGTTTTACGCAGTCAAGAGGCCGGAAATGGCGATTTTTCAAGAATTTTTCAAGTTGAGGAGAAAAGACGGAAAATAGGTAGAAGTAAAAATGAAATAAGGTTCGATCGACGTTGATATTAGTTTCGTTAGTTGCGATAACGTAACGCGAAACTGCGTCCATTGCGCTCGGCATTGCGGGTTTTCGCATAAATTTCATCGTAACTCGCTCATGAGATCTCGCCTATATATTTCACGAGTTAGCTTGTCGTTGCTTCTTGCTTCGCTATAGTTTCTCTCCGATGTTAGCTCATACCACGACGAGTAATAAACTCCCACATGGAAACGCATAGACTGCGAAGTGGTCTGAATACATACATACACAGCGAGGAGAATAGATCCTGAGAGTTTTCGGGCGCGTATATCTTCCCCACAGCGTTATACACAAATACGAGGTATTCCTGGCTAACTGAGTACAATGCTCGACCCTAAAGTCCTTCAATTTAGTTGCTGAATTTTTCTCTCAATGCCTCGACAATCTCCCAAAAGTATTCTGAATTCCCATTTTTTTCATGAGCTAAAATTGTCACATGTTTTTAGTTCTTGCTCCTATATTTGTTCTCTAGTTCAGAATTTTTATCAAATTTCAGAAACATTTGTGCTTATTGATTTTTTTAAGTTTTTAAAATTTTTTTAAACATTTTCGTTAATTTTTCGAAAAAAATGAGCCTTGATGAATTATCGCAATTTTAATTACATTTTTACTCAAATCTAAATTTTTTCAGTTTTCTGTAAATGCATGACACATTTACGAACGAATTTGTACCTGAAAAAAAATCGTAGCTTTCTTTATAAATGGTCACAATTATTTTAATAACATTTTTACTCAAATCTAAATTTTTTCAATTTTCTGTAAATGCATGACACATTTACAAGCGAATTTGTACCTGAAAAAAAATCTTAGCCATTTTTTTCAATTGTCACAATTATTTTAATGAAATTTTTACTCAAATCTACACTTTTTCAATTTTCTGTAAATGCCTGACCCATTTACAGACGAATTTGTACCTGAAAAAAAATTCTTAACCTTCTTGATAAATTGGCGCAATTATTTTAATTACATTTTTACTCAAATCTAAATTTTTTCAATTTCCTGTAAATGCATGACGCATTTACAAACGATTTTGTACCTGAAAAATAATCTTAGCCTTCTTGATAAATTGTCGCAATTATTTTAATCACATTTTTACTCAAATCTAATTTTTTTTCAATTTTCTGTAAATGCATGACACATTTACAGACGAATTTGTACCTGAAAAAAAAATCTTAACCTTCTTAATAAATTGTCGCAATTATTTTAATTACAGTTTTACTCAAATCTAAATTTTTTCAATTTTCTGTAAATGCCTGACGCATTTACAAACGATTTTGTACCTGAAAAAAAATCTTAGTCTTCTTGATAAATTGTCACAATTATTTCAATTACATTTTTACTCAAATCTAAACTTTTTCAATTTTTTGTAAATGCGTGACACATTTACGAACGAATTTGTGCCTAAAAAAAAATCTTAGCCTTCTTGATAAATTGTCGCAATTATTTTTATTACATTTTTACTCAAATTCCAATTTTTTTTAATTTTCTGTAAATGCATGACACATTTACAAACGAATTTGTACTTGAAAAAAATCTTAGCCTTCTTGATAAATTGTCGCAATTATTTTAATGACATTTTTACTCAAATCTAGATTTTTATCAATTTTTTGTAAATCCATGACACATTTAGAAACGATTTCGTACCCGAAAAAAAAATCTTTGCCTTATTGATAAATGGGTGTATGAGATGTTTAAAAACAAATTCGTACCTTAAAAAACAATCTTTTTTTGACAAATTATCAAAAATATTATTTCAATTGCATTTTTATTTCGTTCTAAAAGCCTGAAATCTACAAAAGATAAAATGAAAAGCTGTCAAGATTGCAAATTGACAGTTTTGGCCGGGAATTCGTCATATATGTATCTCGCCAATAGTACAAGGAATCTAGTGTGGATGAGAATGACGACGAAGTGGAACGCGTCCCATCTGTTGGTCCCATAACACCTTCCATTATCTTCCCTCCACCCGCGCACGAACTATCGCGCTCCCTCGCCCCCGGTTATGGCACTTATTACGCGCATATCTGTGCAATACAGCATTTCAACGACCTTGACGGTATTCCTACTCTTTCCCCTCTTGAATACAATTTTGATACTCGTTACCGTGTATTAATATCGCGCCTCGAACCTATTCGCGCCTTTTGGTCTTATCTAAAGGGACATCCGGCGCCCTCTTACGCTCATTAAAATCAACACCCTGCGGTATTATTAACAGCACAAAGAGAGGACGAGAAAACAGGATAAATTCCCATGTCAACACTGAGCAATTAATTTTTTATTTTTCGTATCGACAACGCGGAATTTTTATTTTACAATTTCTACTGATAGGACTTTGAATTGACGGAGTTCTCACGAATTTCCCTCTGTCCAAAAGTTTGACCGGTATTCACGATCCGATTTACCGCAATGAATACAAATCAGAGAGCCAACGGGAAATATGATACAGAGAGGATTGAAGCTTTACAACCGAGAGTTTGCGGAATCAGCATAAAGTTGAGTCAGCTCTTGTTTCTGAATAGCACCTCGCTGTAGAGCGTAAAATTTAAAATATTCCCTTCGTTACATTTGCACGCAGTTAAAGTATCAATCCATACAGTATCGTAAGTACAGTAGGCGGGATTAAACGAATTATAACTTTAAATAAATTATACGATATTAATTTTTGATTCAGAGTTATAACTTCTGCCTCTGTGGTTAGGATATTTTTTAGGTTAGGTTATTGTAGAGTCTAAGGATTCCAAGATATCATAATTGGTGACAGAATCGCTAAAATGTCATGGTTAACCTTATTTTCAGTTATGGCTTGAATTTAAATAACTAGACCTCATCAATTGCAGCCTAAACCACGGATTTGGACGATTCTAAATTAAATTGTAACTTGAACTAAATTATACGATATTAATTTTTGGCTCAGAGTTATAATTTCTGTCTCAGTGGTTAGGATATTTGTTAGGTTGGGTTATTGTAGAGGTTAAGGATTCCAAGATACCATAATTGGTGACAGAATCGCTAAAATGTCATGGTTAACCTTATTTTCAGTTATGGCTTGAATTTAAATAACTAGACCTCATCAATTGCAGCCTAAACCACGGATTTGGACGATTCTAAATTAAATTGTAAATTGAACTAAATTATACGATATTAATTTTTGGCTCAGAGTTATAATTTCTGTCTCAGTGGTTAGGATATTTGTTAGGTTAGGTTATTGTAGAGTCTAAGGATTCCAAGATATCATAATTGGTGACAGAATCGCTAAAATGTCATGGTTAACCTTATTTTCAGTTATGGCTTGAATTTAAATAACTAGACCTTATCAATTGCAGCCTAAACCACGGATTTGGACGATTCTAAATTAAATTGTAACTTGAACTAAATTATACGATATTAATTTTTGGCTCAGAGTTATAATTTCTGTCTCAGTGGTTAGGATATTTGTTAGGTTGGGTTATTGTAGAGGTTAAGGATTCCAAGATACCATAATTGGTGACAGAATCGCTAAAATGTCATGGTTAACCTTATTTTCAGTTATGGCTTGAATTTAAATAACTAGACCTCATCAATTGCAGCCTAAACCACGGATTTGGACGATTCTAAATTAAATTGTAACTTGAACTAAATTATACGATATTAATTTTTGGCTCAGAGTTATAATTTCTGTCTCAGTGGTTAGGATATTTGTTAGGTTAGGTTATTGTAGAGTCTAAGGATTCCAAGATATCATAATTGGTGACAGAATCGCTAAAATGTCATGGTTAACCTTATTTTCAGTTATGGCTTGAATTTAAATAACTAGACCTTATCAATTGCAGCCTAAACCACGGATTTGGACGATTCTAAATTAAATTGTAACTTGAACTAAATTATAGGATATTAATTTTTGGCTCAGGGTTGTAATTTCTGTCTGAGTGGTTAGGATATTTGTTAGGTTAGGTTATTGTAGAGTCTAAGGATTCCAAGATATCATAATTGGTGACAGAATCGCTAAAATGTCATGGTTAACCTTATTTTCAGTTATGGCTTGAATTTAAATAACTAGACCTTATCAATTGCAGCCTAAACCACGGATTTGGACGATTCTTAATTAAATTGTAACTTTAACTAAATTATACGATATTAATTTTTGGCTCAGAGTTATAATTTCTGTCTCAGTGGTTAGGATATTTGTTAGGTTAGGTTATTGTAGAGTCTAAGGATTCCAAGATATCATAATTGGTGACAGAATCGCTAAAATGTCATGGTTAACCTTATTTTCAGTTATGGCTTGAATTTAAATAACTAGACCTTATCAATTGCAGCCTAAACCACGGATTTGGACGATTCTAAATTAAATTGTAACTTGAACTAAATTATAGGATATTAATTTTTGGCTCAGAGTTGTAATTTCTGTCTGAGTGGTTAGGATATTTGTTAGGTTAGGTTATTGTAGAGTCTAAGGATTCCAAGATATCATAATTGGTGACAGAATCGCTAAAATGTCATGGTTAACCTTATTTTCAGTTATGGCTTGAATTTAAATAACTAGACCTCATCAATTGCAGCTTAAACCACGGATTTGGACGATTCTAAATTAAATTGTAACTTTAACTAAATTATACGATATTAATTTTTGGCTCAGAGTTATAATTTCTGTCTCAGTGGTTAGGATATTTGTTAGGTTAGGTTATTGTAGAGGTTAAGGATTCCAAGATATCATAATTGGTGACAGAATCGCTAAAATGTCATGGTTAACCTTATTTTCAGTTATGGCTTGAATTTAAATAACTAGACCTCATCAATTGCAGCCTAAACCACGGATTTGGACGATTCTAAATTAAATTGTTACTTTAACTAAATTACACGATATTAATTTTTGACTCAGAATTATAATTTCTGTCTCAGTGGTTAGGATATCTGTGAGGTTAGGTTATTGTAGAGTCTAAGGTTTTCAAGATACAATAATTGATGACAGAATCGCAGAAATGTCATGGTTAACTTTATTTTTAGCTATAGCTCGAATTCAAATAACTAGAGCTTATCATATTTAGCCTAAACCACTGATTTGGACGATTCTAAATTAAATTGTTACTTTAACTAAATTACACGATATTAATTTTTGACTCAGAATTATAATTTCTGTCTCAGTGGTTAGGATATCTGCGAGGTTAGGTTATTGTAGAGTCTAAGGTTTTCAAGATACAATAATTGATGACAGAATCGCAGAAATGTCATGGTTAACTTTATTTTTAGCTATAGCTCGAATTCAAATAACTAGAGCTTATCATATTTAGCCTAAACGACTCATCTAGTCTGGAATGCTAGACGATTTTTAATTAAATTCTAACCTAAGGGTCCAGCATACCATTCCCCATTCGTCGGCATTTTATTCAATGGTATTTGCGATGTTATCGCCATTAGAATCTATTTACCGGGGAAGTACGAGTAAAATCTCAGGTGTCTCGACCTCCAGCGACCTCTGTGGTCCAAATGTTATACTGGAATTTCAATTAAAACGTTGTCGAGTCACGAGTTACGCCGTAATGACCGTTCGGTTCACTTATCTCGGTTTAAACGATATTTCATTGATATGCATTGCGCATACTGTTCTCTTGTATACAGAAGCTGGAGAATATGTCTGCCCCGGAGTCAGAACCAATGAGACATTCTAATTATACGAATTAAACCCTCGTTATACGGAGGAGAGAAAATTCAGTACTCGTCGACGGAATTGTGCAGCGTTTTTCGTACAAGGGAAAAAAGAAATACGAGGACTGAGAAGAAGAAGGGGGAGAGAGAGAATTAACGGCAAAGTGGGTCAACGAAGGTTGTTCGCGAAAGAGTGAAACGTGCCGGAAAAAACTAAAACGAGAAGGACGAGAAGGGTGGAAACTATGGATCTCTTCGGTTGGGATTCAACGAGAATTAAGGGTGATTTTTCATTGTCCCTTCACACACTTTTCAGCCATTAAAAGCGTCACTGAACTTTCGTCCTGCAAACCCAAACTCGAACCAACTGAAACAGACAAAAATTGGTGGACAATTTCGACCCTCACAGCGTCCGTGATTTCGCCCCTCCGATTTTGCTCTCATTCTGCTCTTCTTCGATTGATTCCTTCGACCTCGGAGCTTATCCGGAATCCGTAGGCTAAAAGTAGGACGTTCAGCGATAAGAATGATTAGAGAGGAAGATCAAGAGTTCCTTTTTCCTTTGAAGTTCGAGGGAACAGAGTCTGGAAGGGTAGAGAAAGCGTCGTTTGTCGTGGACGTTACAATAAACTCGAATTGAAGTGATCCACAGAACGGAGTCGCCAGCCGTATCGTTTTCATGATGAAGGTCAGGAGGGTCGAGTCGAGAGACCACGCGATATCGATAGATAACGAAAAAGAAGGCAAAAAACGAAGGAGAAGAGTCTGAGACAATGAAAGGAGGAATATGGTTGCGGAGGCAGTCGATCAACGTTGGGACCGTCTGAGTTACATTATGCATAACGTTTTCCCTCCCTTTTTGCCCTTTTTATCATCCCCCTTGTCCCTTATATCTTCGACCTTGCCTCCATCTTTCCTTGGCGGAACTACTCGTCTTTTTTTCTTCATTATCGGTTCCCTCGTTTCTTACAATCTCGATCGTGGTGACGGCTTTCGCCTAGCTCGTGCTTTTCGTGATATTTTGGGGGTTGCACCGGACCTTCGAGTGGGTTGAGGTTTAGAAACTTCGGCAGTCGCACGAAACGGATTATTATAGCTTCTCGGTATAACGCGATGGCTTTCTGGGCCGGTGACTTAGTCCGTGCAATGTTGGCCGAATATTCTGTGAAACGTAAAGTACGGTAAACTGTTCGGTTCAACAACGCGGACCTCCGACGATGGACTAACTTCTGTGTATCGTAAAATGGAGTCTCGTGCGACGCTGAGCATTATTCACGATATGCCTTGCAAACTCGGACCTTATTGCAGGGTTCCAACAATGTATACACGATATTTTCGACAGTGGGACATTACTCGATGCTTGTTATTACCGTAAACCTCACCAAGGGAAATTCTGATGACTGCTCGACGGAACTTTGGTCTCTGTGAGCGTTTAGCAAACACCTCAAATAGAATTTAAAAGTCTACTAAAAGCTGTCGTTGAGAATTCTCTGTTATCAGAACTCTGTCATTGAGTTCCTAATATTTAGCGACATATACATGGACTCGGAGAGTGTGGGAGGCAAAATGGACACCATCCAAAATTATTGAAAAAATGAGAATTGAAAAAATTAGAAATTGAAGCAGGGTTGCGAAATTTTTAATGAAGAAGTAATCTTACTTAACCATCACTTTTCATCAACTTCATTAACCATTACTTTTCATCAACTATTCATCAACCTTCATCAACCATTACTATGGAAATTATTTTAATGGTTAATGGAAATTATTTTCATTAACCATTAAAATTAAATGGTTAATGGAAATTATTTTCATTAACCATTACAATTTAATGATTAATGGAAATTACTTTCATTGGCCATTAAAATTTAATGGTTAATGGAAATTATTTTTATTAACCATTAAAATTTAATGGTTCATTAAAATGCAATTACATTTAAAAAAAAGTAATGCATTATTTGCAACCCTGCCCATTACAATGTAGTGTGTAACGAAAAAAATTCCCATTGCCCATTGCAATGTAATGTGTAATGGACAAAATTTTGATTGCAATTTTGGGAATGGAAAAATATAGATGAATAAATTATTACAATTTTGCATTACATTTTATTGACTTAGGACTTAGATTTTCACCTTAAATTCTAAAAAACATCTATATTATAATTCTAAAAATCTATGTTATAAGTCAATAAAATGTAATGCAAAACTGCAATAATTTATTCATCTATATTTTTCCATTCCCAAAATTGCAATCAAAGTTTTGTCCATTACACATTACATTGCAATGGGTAATGGAAATTTTTTCCATTACACACTACATTGTAATGGGCATGAGTTGCAAATAATCCATTACTTTTTTTAATGCAATTGCATTTTCATTAACCATTAAATTTTAATGGTTAATGAAAATAATTTCCATTAACCATTAAATTTTAATGGTCAATGAAAATCATTTCCATTAACCATTAAATTTGAATGGTTAATTAAAATAATTTCCATTAACCATTAGATTTTAATAGTCAATGAAAATAATTTCCATTAACCATTAAATTTTCATTAACCATTACATTTTAATGGTTAATGGTTAATGGAAATGAATTTCATAAGCTATTAAAAAAAGTAATGGTTAATGCATTACTTTTTCATCAAAAATTTCGCAACCCTGTAATGGCCTTGTCGCCAATCACGAAATATCGATCAGAGTTAGTACAGGGAATTGAAAGTGCAATTGAACGTACTTTGGATGTAAGACATCAAATTTAACAAAGCCATATTCTGCGATGATGAGGAATACAAAGGATAATCGAGTTCGGGCCGTTATCTCGCGAGTTAAGGAAGTTTTGGTCCGTCACGCAGTTGGCGGAGAATCGTTACGCGAACGATAAGAGCTGAGTTTGGAGTGGAAAAGGGCAGATTCGCGATGAAAGGGACTGACGAGAACACGTTTGTCGCTGGGGAAGGCCCACAGGGGATGATTCGTGTGGGAAGTATAAGGAGAAAACGGAGGAGCTTCACTCTCTGACCTTCTCGATTCGGGAGGGCATCGGAAAAAAGGCGTGAAACGATATTCGTGACCATTTCGTCTCTCTTTGTTCCTCGGGCTTTCCATTCCCTCCAAAATCCAATTTGACCTTCATTCTTATCGTTCACGTGAAAAGAGAAATATAACTGCGTAGCCGATTTACGTCCAACATGGAAAATTGAATATCCAACAGAATATGGACTGGCAATTCTGAGGATGATTCTCCATCGAGATAGACTTGATATTCACGCTCAAGTGCATTCCAAAGCTAAGTTTCATTTTCCCAGAATAATAAAGCTTATGCATACATGCGGATGCTTATTTACCGTGACTAGATACAACGTTTGACTATATATACAGACTTGGTGCTTATATTTCAACGATGGTGGAATATAAACGGAGTTTGCGAGGGCTGACGATGACGAAATTGGCTGCGCCCTGGGAGACACACGATTATTCTGTCTCTGGAAGCGAAGTCAGGGATACGCAATGTCGAGGATTATTCTGCTACATATCTGCAATGTGATATAATCCCGAAGACTCTGTCCGTTTTGTTTCTGTCAAACGCACGTTTAAAAGACGTTAAACAGTACTTTGGTCACATTTAACCAAGTTTTGAAAAAGGTCGACATATCATTGCCAAAAATTGATCAAAAGGGGTGCCCCGGAGGTCAAAAGTTCATAGCAGCACAATAACTCCTCTTGATATATCGAAAACATAACGTTTCTCCGTAGAATTTCCTTAACCCAATTCCCTTCAACGATTGCCAACAGCTGTGAGCCTATTGCCTGCAGCCAAGGTAACCCTCGTTTAGGTTAACTCAAGAATCCTGAAAGTAACGTTGGTTGAAAGTGAATTCGATTATATGCAACATGTTCAAACTTTTCTCTCTGATTGACCTCGACTCAGTTCTGATTTTGTGTTCGTTAGACTTCCTCCAAGCACAAACGAATTGCGTGTAATTCTTGAATGGATCATTCTAATCATGTTATTCTGTTAGTTACGGCTTCTGGCAGACTTCAATATACTTTAACGACGTCGTGAAAACGATAACCACTCCTAAATCAACGGGAACACAGTTGCGGAAGATCGTCGGAGAGGTTAAACGATATTCTTCTTCATCGTTTCTGCGCTAACCAAATTCAAACTTGGTCAACGGGCACTACTCTTGGTATACCGAAACAATGACGTATCCCAGTAGAATTTTCTTAACCCAATTACCTCCAACGATTCCCAACAGCTGCGGTGAGCCTATTGCCTGCAGCCAAGCTAACCCTCGTTTAGGTTAACTCAAGAATCCTGAAAGTAACGTTGGTTGAAAGTGAATTCGATTATATGCAGCCTGTTCAAACTTTTCTCTCTGATTGACCTCGACTCAGTTCCGATTTTGTGTTCGTTAGACTTCCTCCAAGCACAAATGAATTGCGTGTAATTCTTGAATGGATCATTCTAATCATGTTATTCGGTTAGTTACGGCTTCTGGCAGACTTCAATATACTTCAACTACGTCGTAACAACGATAACCACCCTTAAATCAACTGAAACACAGTTGCGAAAAATGGTCGGAGAGGCTAAACGATATTCTTCTTCATCGTTTCTGCGCTAACCAAATTCAAACTTGGTCAACGGGCGACGATCGATCGTATACCTACTTCTGTTTAATCCTCCGTTGTAATCGTCTTGACCATCGTTTAGATACCGGCTTTACTAACCCCGTCAAGCTCGCTCACAGCTAACCCCGCCCGCTAGCTTTTACGTTCCCCGTTTACCCGTTCACCCTTTCTCTATCTACCACTTTGTCTTCCTCCTTCTCGATAATAATCGTGATTCATACATTTCTGGCGTGCTCGAATACCGTAACCCAACTGACCAGAGAAGGGTTAACCCTCTCTGGACTCGGCTCACTCCCATCGCCCGTATATAAATACACAGATCGCGGGGGCTTCCTTTCACCGAATTGAAATTTATTGAAACCGTCGTACCGATTCATTGTCCATACCCAGTGGCTAAACTCCCCACGAGGTACACCTACCCACGTACTATAGTTATATAGTTATGTAGTTAGCTACACAGAGCCTCCTACCCTGTACAACTGCGACGGTATATTCATGGATTTTATATGCACACGTGACTTCGGCCACAATCGTTTTATACCGACATTGTGAGTGGCGCTAACAACTTTGGCCGTCGCACCATTTTCCCTATTTATTCGCTACTCGGCTGGTTTGTTTACAGTTTCCGCAACATAAATCCAGTTTTCCGTCACATCGACGCCGTTTACTCCAACCCCTCGCAGCTGAAAGAACCTTCCGCTTCGGGCTTTCAATCCTATCGGACAAATCCCTCTGACTCTCTCTGCCTCTCCCTCTGTCCACTTCGAATTCTATCAGGAATCGCCCGACAATTCGGCCGCCTCGTTGCGCATCGAGACAATATATACATTCTGTCACGCGCTTATAACATTCGAATCGCGATGAACCAACGCCCCGATGAACATTCCGCGCTATCGATCAATCCAATACCCGAAGTACGTTATACGCCGTGTAAACGATCGTTTCAACGTGAAAACGTTGAGTACCTCAAATGATAAATATTTTTTCAAGCTGGATAAAATTGTCTTCGTGGAGGAGTTGAGTCTTGAGTGCAGAGCCAAAGTGATTCAGTACTCCTGTTCGTTTGATGAAGCTTTTGGTAAAGTGGTCAGAGTTTCTTCGCGTAAAACAATTCCGGTAAAACAATTGCGATGGTGCACTCTATACAGTGATATACAGGGTGATCCATTTGATTTGGGTTAAGTATTAAACGTATATCTTACTTTCTTATTGTGTAGACGTTTTCAAGGTTAAATCAAGATCAATTGCCTTATTTATTGCAGCACTGTTTTGAAAGTAAAAAAGAACCCAAACCGATAAGTTTTGCCATTCGATCGATATGTCTTGCAAGAAAAGACCTCTGTATGACCTTGAGAGCGTTCCCTCAATAAAGAAGCGTATAATTCTTGATTTACATGGTCTCATTCGTCTTGGGGTTGTTTTTTTATATTTACCGAGCAAATATCAAGGTTACTTCACTGGTTGATCAGTATGTCTTTCCAGGAAATACATTGACCTCTGTATGACCTTGAGAGCGTTCTCTCAACGAAGAAGCGAGTAAGCCGTATAAACCTTGATTGATATCATCTCAATAAGTGTCTTGGGATATGCATGTATGTCTTTCCAGGAAATACATTGACCTCTGTATGACCTTGAGAACGTTCTCTCAACGAAGAAGCGAGTAAGCCGTGTAAACCTTGATTGACATAATCTCAATAAGTGTCTTGGGATATGTATGTATGTCTTTCCAGGAAATACATTGACCTCTGTATGACCTTGAGAGCGTTCTCTCAACGAAGAAGCGAGTGAGCCGTATAAACCTTGATTGATATCATCTCAATAAGTGTCTTGGGATATGTATGTATGTCTTTCCAAAAAATACATTGACCTTTGTATGACCTTGAGAGCGTTCTCTCAACGAAGAAGCGAGTGAGCTGTATAAACCTTGATTGATATCATCTCAATAAGTGTCTTGGGATATGTATGCATGTCTTTCCAAGAAATACATTGACCTCTGTATGACCTTGAGAGCGTTCTCTCAACGAAGAAGCGAGTAAGCCGTACAAACCTTGATTGATATCATCTCAATAAGTGTCTTGAGGTCGTTTTTTCGATTTACTGGCTAAATATCGAGGTTACTTCAAGTATCGAAGTTGAATATGACACCCTGTGTATACGAGGCGGAGAGAGAGAAAATGGACGGGAATGAAGAGTGTGAGGCGTGTGAACAGCAGACGCGCGGGCTGAAAACGCTTCTGAGACACTCGGTCTCACGGTAGAAACAACTCTCCGGGTTCTTCGAGTCTTTTGAGCCCCCGAGAACGTTCTGGTCTTTCCTTCTCAACGATGCCAACACACGTATCGCCTCCCTCCTTGTGACTTGGATCGTCGGTGCTCCTTTATACACAGTCTCTCGTCGAGGAAACTCCGACGGTCTCGCACCGTAAACGCTCGTCGACGTTGGCGAAACCTCGTATAGTGTTCCACCGAAATAAAAAAATAAAAAAAACCATAGAGAGGAAAAAAGAAGCGAACCTTTCACGAAAAAAGCATCGAGGAGAAGGCAACGAAATAGAGGTGGAGGAGGAGGAAAAAGAGTCTCACAGAGGTTGTGGAAACCGTAGCAGTATCAGCAACAACGCTGGCGCCCTTCGGTGCACTAAAAGCGTTTCGTCGGGGCAATATGTGCCTGGCAAGTATTGCCTCGTGACACGGTTATACACCCCGAAGGCTTTAGACGCGAGATATCCTTGTTCCAGGCTCACCGCATCGCGTATCCTTACTCACTTACCTGCGTACCTAACTGCGCGTCACAAAAAGCCCCAACGCTTTTTCTGCCCCCCCCTTTTTTTGTCTTCTCGTTTTTTTTCTGCTCCGTGTTCCGCACATCACGAGCTGCTCTCACTGAAAATTGCTGTTTAATGGTGATACCACCGGCGCAGCCCGAGAGGGAAAAAAAACCATTTTCCCCCTCAGGGCCTAATACAGCTGTTCTGTGATGCTGCTGCTGCTGCTGCTGCTGCCATTGGCGTTGACGCTCGCAATTACTCGCTCCCATGCATGTACCCAAATATACCTACCATCAAGTTTTGTCATCCTTGCCTTCTTTCATCGAAACTACCTTCATTATCACAGTGCATATCACTTTTAGCGGAAGGTACCTTCAACGTTGAGTTTTGCAGCCATGAGAACGATGGGAACGAATTGGGAGAGAAATCATAATTGTAGAGCATTGTTCATTGAATGAGAGATGGAGAAATGTATCGAGGCTCCATAGTTTTTACGTTGACTCGATTCTAGCGAAGTTCGTAGGTTGATTTAGAAGGGCGGAAATTGGTGCAGAACAATTGGGGATCTCGATGGACTTCAGGGTCGTAAAATTAGGCCTCCTTGAGGACGAATCTGTTGCGATCGTGAACAATTGACTGTCAGGTTTCCAGGGAGATCACGCGGTTCTTCACAAAAGCTATATCCGCGAATATGTGGAAATGCCTCTCAACGGGGCTAAATATTGGAGGCCTCCGGTCACACAATTTCACACCGAATAATTTGGCAATGAGCTTTGACAACGGGATGGTGCAAACTCTTTGTCGGGTTCCTGGAATCAAACGCAACCAGGCGAGTAAAAAGACTTCGCCTCCGGACTTTTAACATTTGCGGTAATGCGTTCGATCATTCAGCTTCAAAACGTCCCCTTTAAAACGCCGCTTGTTGAATTGAAATATCTTCGTTTTTTAAAGAGCGGTGAAACTTTTTGTGTTGCGCGGAATCGGGTCGAATGTTTCCAAACTTTTGGTCAGCAGATAAATAAATGGTATCGTTGCAAATGTTCCCTTTCCTGATGGGATACTAAAATTTCCGATCAGTTTAAGAATATGTCGATGCAGCTGATCGATGATCCTCTTGATAATCGACACTATACAGACACTTTAGGTTATAACTTTATGGCCCTGTTACATCGTAATTTTCAGGAAGAACACACACGAGAAAGAGAGAGAGAGAGTTATACGCAGGGTTGCGAAATTTTTTATGAAAAAGTAATGCATTAACCATTAAAATTTAATGATTAATGAAAATTATTTTCATTAACCATTAAAATTTAATGGTTAATGGATGTTATCTTCATTAACCATTAAAATTTAATGCTTAATGGATGTTATTTTCATTAAACATTAAAATTTAATGGTTAATGGAAATTATTTTCATTAACCATTAAAATTTAATGGTTAATTGATGTTATTTTCAGTAACCATTAAAATTTATTGATTAATGGATGTTATTTTCATTAATCATTAAAATTTAATGGTTAATGGAAATTATTTTCAATAACCATTAAAATGTAATGGTTAATGGAAATTATTTTCAATAACCATTAAAATGTAATGGTTAATGGAAATTATTTTAATAAACTATTAAAATGTAATGGTTAATGGAAATTATCTTCATTAACCATTAAAATTTAATGGTTAATGGAAATTATTTTCATCAACCATTAAAATTTAATGGTTAATTGAAATTATTTTCATTAACCATTAAAATTTAATGGTTAATGGAAATTATCTTCATTAACCATTAAAATTTAATGGTTAATGGAAATTATTTTCATGAACCATTAAAATTTAATGATTAATGGAAATTATTTTCATTAACTATTATAATTTAATGGTTGATGGAAATTATTTTCATTAACAATTAAAATTTAATGGTTAATGGAAATTACTTTCATTAACCATTAAAATTTAATGGTTGATGGATGTTATTTTAATTAACCATTAAAATTATTACCATTAACCATTAAATGTTAATGGTTAATGAAAATGCAATTGCATTTTTAAAAAAGTAATGCATTATTTGCAACCCTGATTATACGATTGAGCGTGATAACACCCAGGCGCGCTATGTCCATTAGCGAAATATTTCGGTTTAATAGAATGCAATGATGAATAGTGATGGCTATTAAATCCGTGGTATTCGTGAAAGAGTGAGAAAGAGAGTGGGGGGGGGGAGAGAGAGAGAATCAAGACCGAACTGGGCAAGGGTTGGTACGGAGGAAGAGTCAGCGAGGAAGAGCGCGGGAAAGCTCCGATGCTGAAGGGGGATGGAAACGTTGGCCGAACCGGTTGAAGGGGCTGAGAATTCGCCCCACGGACCGACGCTGCTCTGGAATGGTAGGAAGCAATTAATAACTTTGTCGTGGCAGGTAGGCAGAGGCCAGGCACAGGCTCTACGTATAACATCAACGTGGCACTACGATGCGATATATAGGAAAAGGGAAAGGGAAGCACACGGCACAAGGGAGAGAACCGAGCATGCTGGCATAAACTCGCCACATGTATGTATATATGCATTGAAAGCCCTATATATATACACACATATATATATATATAGATATATACGTATGCAAGTTAGCAGCAACGTGTGCTACGTTGCAATAATTACGACGTCACGCCTCCTGCCCAACCTAATTAACTAATGCTACGCTACTCTCCCGCTCGCACATTCTTGTTTTCTCTTTCTCTTCCTCTCCTTCCCTCTCCTTGCTTCTCTTTCTTTCTCCGGCATTCTCTGTGGCCGTTGTCCGTTCCCTTTTCCTTCATCCTTCTGTCTTTTCCTCTTTTTCTGGCTTACTCCGCTAATTCGTAAATTTCCTTGCGCCATAACCCTCCCGTCAAAGGTTGCGAGTATGAAAGTCGCTTCAAGGACGAACGAAACAACCTTTTGCGCCTGGGTCACGGATTTCCGTTGTAAGTGGGATTACAACGTCGTGTGTTGAGAAGGTTTGAGGCATTGCACCGAAAATTTATCGATAATTCGGCAAAGGGTTTGGAATTATAAAACGAACGGGGTGAAAAAGTTTCTGGGAGTTAGATCTTTATAGATCCGAAGAATATTTTGCTAGATCTTTAATTCCCGAAGAGGACTCAAACAATATTTCATAGATCTTCCTAGATGTTTACAGATCCAAACAGCATTTAATGTATCTTTATAGATCTCTGTAGATCCAAACTATATTTTATAGATCTTTAGAATTAAAAAATTAGACCCAAACAATATTTCATAGATCTTCACAGATCTCTAGAGATCCAAACAGCATTTCATAGACCTTTATAGATCTCTATAGATCCAAACAGCATTTCATAGATCTTTATAGATCCACACAATATTTTATAGAGCTTTCGAATAAAAAAATTAGACCCAAACAATATTTCGTAGATCTTCATAGATCCTTACAGATCCAAGTAGCATTGCATAGATCTTTGTAGATCTCTATAGATCGAAACAATATTTTATAGACCTTTAGAATAGAAAAATTAGAGCTTGGAATAGAAAATTCTACTGATCCACCGTCATCTGGATCATCTGAGCAAATCGCAGAAGATTTTTCGAAAAACTTTGAAACGAAATTTTTTAATGATTCGGCAGAGGATTTGGAATGATAAAACGAACGGGATGACAAAATCTCTCAGAATATGATCATTAAAGATCCAAATAATATTTTTCTAGATCTTTAATTTCTGAAGAGGACCCGAACAATATTTTCTAGATCTTTATAGATCTTTACAAATCCAAGCAGTATTTTATAAATCTTTATAGATCTCTGTAGATCCAAATAATATTTTTCTAGATCTTCAATAAACTCCTGAAGAGGACCCAAACAATATTTCATAGCTCTTTATAGATCTCTATAGATCCAAACAATATTTTTCTAGATCTTTAATAAATCCTGAAGAGGACCCGAACAATATTTCATAGATCTTCATAAATCTTTACAGATCCAAACAGCATTTCATAGATCTTCATAGATCTCTAAAGAACCAAACAATATTTCATAGATCCTCAGAATAGAAAGATTGGATCTCAAAATAGAAAACTCTACCCATCTAGATCATCTGGCCAAACCGATGAAGGTTTTTTGAAAAACTTTGAATATTTTAATAATTCATCAGAGGATTCGGAACGATGAAACGAACGGAGTGAAAAAGTCTTTCGGAGTGGCCAAAATGTGGACGACGACATTGAGACTTTCTTGAGGTGAAATTTTGTTCTCTCTTTTTGGGGAAAATTCTTTCAGCCCACGGGGGCTTTTATATACCGGCTTGACCACGTTCGCGGAAAATGGAGCATCGCGCAGGGAGGATCTTAGCTTGACTCGTTCTACTTCGTAGTGCAGCAATGCGGGGCTACTTTCTGGCAGAACTAGAATCGATCGAACGGGTGGAGGTTTATTTTTTTTTTTCCTCGAGACGTGATATACGATAGTAAAGCGCGAGAAAACTTCATCGAGAAGAAAGATATCTCAGCCGACGTGTTATAAATTTTTTTATTGCACTCCGTGCGCAAAGTGCCACTTTTCGCACGCTACGCGTGCTCAAACTGGTACTTTGCGCACTCGTACAATAAAATTTCGTACGATACTAGTGCGAGAAACTTTTTCTCAACTCGTGTGATTGCAACATTCGCCTTCGACTCATGCTGCAAACTCACACTCGTCAGAAAAAGTTTCAACGCACTCGTATCGTAATGTACTATTCTGCACGTCTTCATCGTGGATTACAATCCTTTTTTATCAGTGATGGAAAAATGAATCATCGTTACATTTTTTTCCACAATAATTTTTCGCAAATTTATTCATCTTGAAAGGTATAATTTGTGCTATTTTTTCGACGGACTTGAGGATTTTGGTAATCCGTGGAAAATCGGATTTTGGAAAATCATTTAAACGTATCAGCGAGAGAAACTTCTGGCTCAATGATACACGTTGGTATCGATTTATCTCGATGAAATATGCACAACAAACGGTTAAAGAGAGTAAAATTGTAATGTTTCATAAATGCTGATCGTGAATGAGAGTTCAATTGTGCATTTATCAATGGACAAATGCGGAGTATTAGCGTGAGAATCTCTGATGATCGCGTGTAATCGAAAAATCGGTCGAGCGAAAATGAAAATCCATCAGATGTTTTACTTGTGGGATTTGTGTTCATATTCGTGTTCGATAAGCTCCCGTTTTTAGTGATCCAATGATGAAGGATCAACTGGTGGCGAATTTCAATTCCCGATCGAGGAGAACAATCGTTGGAGAAATGTAAAAAATTAATTGATGCAGTAATTTATTACGACGATGAGAGAAAAAATTATTGAATTTGAGAACATGAATTTATTTATTAAATGAAAGTATCAATTCGATAATTCATTTGTTGAACCAAGAAAATCACTCTTTATTTATAAAAATATTTTCACGAATCTATTACTCCATTATATTAAACTCTTATCTAATAGAAACAATTAAGTGCATGATAGATTTGATTAAATTTGTATTGATTGGATTAATTACATTGATCGCATCATAAACATGAGATTATTTGAATCTAAAAAACGAATTCAATACAAAATTATTTTTTTCGAAAAAATTATTTTCTTGCAATGAAGTCATTATTATTTTACTTCAAAAAATATTTTCATTTAAATAGATTTGATTGAATTTGTATTCATTAGATTAATTACATTTATCGCATCATAAACATTAGATTATTTGAATCTAAAATTATGATTATTTGAATCTAAGAAACGACTTCAATACGAAATTATTTTTTTTGAAGAAAATTATTTATGGCATAAACATGAGATTATTTGGATCTAAAGAATGACTTCAATACGAAATTATTTTTTTCGGACAAAATTATTTCTTTGCAATAAATTTATGATTTATTTTACTTCTAAAAATATCTTTATTTAAATGGATTTCAATAAATTTGCATTCATTGGATTAATTAGATTTATTGCATCATAAACATGAGATGATTTGAATCTGAAAAACGACATCAATATTAAATTATTTTTTCGAACAAAATTATTTTTTTGCAATAAATTCATCATCATTTTACTTCTAAAAATATTTCTGTAGTATTTTCAATATTTATTAGATGTAGAATTGATTGTGATTATTTGAAACGAAGCTGCAGTAAAATAAATAACACATTATTTTATTCCAATAGAATATTGGTTCGGAATGATGAAATTTTTATTACCTTCAAGCAAAGAACTTTCATTTCTATAGTATACTTTAATAGTATACATAAGTTGTTAAAAATTAAAAAAATGGTTTTTTAAATGTTTTCTTATATTCGAATCTTCATAACTCCTAACTTGTTTCAAGTGCATAGTAGTAGTCGATAGCGTAATAGGTAGCGTGTTAGGTAGTTAGGTAGGATAGGTATGATGGTAGGTAGGTTCGAATCTCGATCGGACAGAGAAATTAGATCGGAGAATTGGCGCAGATTTGTCTTTTTTTTTTCTATTTATCTCTTTTTGGGGTCACTAAACTATGCATATTAAATTATTTGGCAAGGGCTATATACTTTTTATAAAATGTTTAGCAACAATTGATAAACACGGATTTGATTGAATCAATCATTTTTCCTGTTGATTGGACTAATTAATTTGTCGATTCAACCATTTTTTTTTTCAGTGCCTCCTGTATTAAAAGACGTGCATGTTTTGAATGATAAAATGTGTTCTTGATTCAAACAACATATTACATATAATTGATAACATATTGTTAGGTTCAAGTAAATTCGTTTATTGAAAGAGAAATTTATGGAATTGACTGAAAAAAATGAACCAAGTAAATATATGAGGGAACCAATCTAATATGTTTTGGCAAATAATGAAAAAAATGATTTTTTGCCTTCAAAACATTATTTCATTGGTTCTAGTAATTTTTTCTCTCAGTGCATATGAACTTGGATTATTTTATATTTATAAATCCACTAGAAACAGAGGGATTTTTTAAATAACAAATTTGAAAAAAAATTCAGAGCGTTCTTTAGTTTTTAGTGGTTTTCCATTTTTCTCGAACGCGTCTCTCAAATTTCGAATCCCAGCCAAGTTCTTAAATCAAATATTCCTCATTGAGGGCAAAGCGAACCCTCTCCGTGCGCTCCATGATTTATTATTTATTTTTACTTATATTCATCAACGTAACTTGAGACTTGGGTAAGACCCACGAAATCGTCGTGAAATTTCTTCCCTCTCTCCAATTAAAATAATTATAATGAGGCTCATGAATTCACGTTCAAAAGTTGCCTTAACGATCTGCAAAGCTTCTCCCCGTTTCATTTACCGTCTCTTGTGAGACGATAAATACGAAACCATAATAAATTCACGTTGCAGCTTGTAACGTCGTTGGAAATATTCGACTTACCTATGAGTCTATGAGCACAAACTTTCAGCGTCTGCTTGTCAACGTTTTCTTTGAAAGTCGCTCATAATTCGCTATTCCGATAACTTTGTGCGCCAAACCGTGAATAAATGTGAAGCACGAAAGAGAGGTCTTGGACCTTGTTATTTTTTCCCTCTAGAATCTGAGGTTGATTTTTAAACATTTAAAAAAATCAAAAGGTTGGATTGACTCTAATGAGCCAAAAAAATCCGAATTTTCATGTCGAATGGATATTTGTCAAAGTTCCAATTTCCCAGTTCGAGAGCTTTCAAAAGCTCAAACGCATTCCATCGAAAATTGTACCACGAAATTTCGCGGATCTTTTAATTCGAATTACTTTCCTCTCTTCTCTGTCGAAAATTCGCAAAGTCAGGAGAGATCACAGAAAGAGGAAAGGAAAGGGAAAAATTTAAGAATAATGGGGTGAGTGGCGGCAACCCCTTTCGAAAGCACCGCAGAACCATTATTCGACCCTTAATTCTTTTTATAAGAGTGGATGTAACAATAAACTTTAACGATACGGAAGAAGTCCCGTGAATCGAATGGTCAAATTTTTTTATTTTCATTTCTCTCAACAACAAAATCGAACTGGCGAAGACTCCAATTTTTTGCGAAGATTCCAATAATTATCGATCAATCTTAATCGATGTCTGCAGAGGAGAAATTCGTTTTTCTACAGAGAAATCTATCTCTGCAATATTTCTTATCGAAGGAACATCCGCTATAAAATTATATATCAATCTTTCAGAGCTCTGAAAAATTCAACGCTCCTGTTAGAGATGAAAGAGGGCTGAAAAAAAAATCTTAACATATTATCGGATTCTCATTAAAATGTTGAATGAAAATTTGCCGAATTAAAATCAAATTGAGTGACTCGAAGGGTTCGAGAGTTGCCAAACGATCGATAAAATCGACCACGCAACGAAAAAGCTCTCGGACGTTCTCAGTAAGAATGATCCTATTTTTGATAAAATAATTCAATATAAGGTAAATGTCCCAATTATTGAACAGGTCCCAATTATTGAACAGTGAACACTATCTTGTATTTTTATTATTTCTGATTCACCTGCATGCATTTACTTATTTACAAAAATTTCATTACATATATGGAACTTTTAGCTATCGAAATGTTACTTTACTTGTGCAAAAAAAGCTTTAATTAATAGAGAAAATTATTTAATCAGCAACGGTGACCCAATTTGACGTCTCGTGGTAACTGCTTATCATTTTTGCTAAGACGCTCTGCTTCATGCGTAAGCGCATTCAAAATTCAAAAACGGTCGCATCTAAAAAATTAAAGGCGTTTCAGGTTCCTCAGAAAATTTCTTACAAATAACAATAAAAAAAAAAAAATTAATCAATTATTTGTTAAAAAATACGGTGTTCGATCATTGGGACATAGAAAATGCAGTGTGTTCCAATTATTGAACACTCGAATTCTCCAAGATGGCGTCATTAAACCCATCAAAACATCGAGACAGTTAACGCGTTACAGATCGTGTGAATCGGATTTATTAAAAAAAAAACTGTAAGTTCCTGAATAAACTTACCTTTATTCATTTAATAATAACTCAAAGATCATCTAATATCTTTTTTATTTGTATTTTCGTGCAATAAACATAAAAAGAAAAGTAAAAAGAGAACATAACCTAAATGTGACCTAAAAATACAAATGTAATGTTCAATATTTCTTGCTCTCCGATATTTCAGTCGAAAAACAAGAAAGCTGCGACAGAATAAAACAAAAACAGAACATAAAGACGAGGAAGCTGAAAATAAAAATAAAATGAAGTTCGAGTTGAAAAGCAGAAACAAACCAAATGCGAATGAACCAAAAACCTGTCAAAAGGGACTAAATATATATTTTAGTATTTTTACATTATTAATAAAAGATTATTTAAGTGTTTGATTTTGCTTTTATTTCTTAATATTGTACCCAAAATAATATTTTCAGAAGGGAAAAAGAATTCTCGAGAGTGTTCGATAACTGGGACATGCCTGTCCAATATTAGGGACATAGGCACTTCCAGTGTTCAATAATTGGGACATTTGCGTGCTTCACATTGTTATGCTTTTTTTTTCATTTGAAATCATTTACAAATAATTTAAAGGGTGATTTTTCGAAAGTAAAAATATCAAAGTATCATTTGAACATGAAAGCGATGGTTTTAATCTTGATTTTATATTTTTTTTTTCTCACCGAATTCAATCCTTCAATCCTTCAATCAGATCCTTAGCTGTTCAATAATTGGGACATTTACCTTAATTCCATAATTTAAGTGACCGCGATAATTTTTCTCAGTCTCAATGGCAAAAAATCCGACCAAAAATGAAAGGAAATTCCAAGAAGGAGACAAAGAAAACGATAAAAAAAGGTAGATGATGAAAATGGTTGAAACATGATGAAAAAAGTCCAATTTTCATTTTTAATTAGCTCGAAAGATGGTGGTTTTAAGGCTCCAAGGGAGCTTATTTTCTTTGATAAATAATTTGGAACCTCGCAAAATTTTGTAATATCGTCAAAGTCGAAGTGGAAAGGACGGAAGGAAAAAGAATTTTTAGTAAATTGCTAGACATGTCGCAAAGTGAAGCGAAGTGAAGTGGTTTTTCCGATCCTGAGAGCTTAAGATTTTCAAGGTATTACAAACTTTTTCATACAGCTCTCTCAGCTTCTGGGACATTACACTTCGAAAGTAGAACCTTTTAACTTTGCCACGAAATTACCCTCAGCGGGCGATTCGGTCTCGATTTCGCGTTTGTTCATGGATTTTCATCGCAACTTACTCAATTACACATTGTTCCGTGACTACGTAATTCAAAGCCATAATAGTGAAAACTATGATTTTTGTTGAGAATTCGGATCCGTAGCTCGGTGAAAATTGTCCCTTTATCATTGACGAGACTTTCAAAACAAATACAATTTTGCCTCCATTCTAAAAAAAAAAAAAACAACGTTGAAAAGGAATGAAAAATTATTCGTGATTGTTCTCAATTTTTGTCAACAGCTTAATTAAGTCAGTGTCGCCCAAGAATTTCTCGCTTTTTCTTTCAAAGGATACACCGAAGGAAAGGGGAGGCAAAATGGACCACCCTAAAATTTGAAAAAAAAAATTCAAGCAAACGAGGAAAAACAATTTCCGATCTCACATTGCCTTAATATCCAAGATTGGACCAATCTGCTTGGCATTTTGTTGTGCAATTGAATTTTCGATAAAGTTCAATTTTAATCGTCGTAGCATTATCTATTTTTTTTACTCCCGGATTATCCAAGAATTTTAATAAAAGTGGGTTCCCAAAATACTTTTAGAATATGTTGAGGTTTTTTTTAAGCGTTGAGACTTTTTTTTTCCAACTCTTTATAAGAAATTGTCATGAAAATATTAATTACAAATTTGATTTCTCGTTGGTGAGTTTATTTAGATATATCAACGCCAATCACAATGATAATTCCCTCATTTCCTGATGTTTCGATTTTTTAATTATTTTTCAATAATGCTTGATCGTGTCCATTTAGCCTTCTGTGTCCATTTTGCCCCCACTTCCCCTCTACAAAATCTCTCGCTTCGCAGAAATTGATGAAGAGAGAAAACGAGAGACGCGCCATTAATCATTCGGACTAAATAACACGAAACTTTAGCGACAGCGAAGAAATTCCCTCATCAACGAAACGCCCCTCCGCTTCGTCAGGTTACTTTAGTAAAAATATGCAAATTGAAAGCAGAATGAGAAGGTTCGTAACAAATGAATTCTTAAAGGACACGACACTGTTGCGAATAATGCATCCCATGAGACTCTGCGATATCTCCTTTAACGTCCTGATTATTCATTTCAATTAAAAAAAAAAAAAAAAAAAAAAAAAAAAAATTGCTTCGATTTATCGTTTCAGGCGAATTTCGGTGAAACGTTAAAGGACAAAAAAAACGCCGATTGTGCCAATCAATCTTTGTAAAAATAATTGATCAAAAGTCTGCACTCAATTGCGCAAAAAATTCGGTTTATAATTGCTCGGCTGGCAATTTGTTCTCGGGAGTTATGAAACAACGATTGAGGTCACTGACATTTCACTTTGCGAACGACACAGCTGTAGCGATTGTCCGGCTCAGTTAGGATTTCTACCGTATTGGATCCACATGCACGTTGTGCAGTGATTCGCATGCTCCGCACAATCATTTCAGAGCATACGAGTCGTTCAGAGTGAAATTGACCTCTCTGATTTGGGGCTGATCCGTGAGAAATTTTCTCGCGCTGCGACAAATAGTGTCAAATTTTTCCACGGTTTTTTCCAAGTTCTCTTTTTGAGCCAATTATAAAAAAAAAAATTTTTTTTTCAAATCATCATTTTGGAATCGAAGATAGAGCTGATACCAACATTTTGTGGATGTTGTATGATTATTTCTCTTTACTGATGAAATTGGCATTTCAATATTACACTGCAACCTCGATAATCGGAATCTGTCGGGACCGGCTCTTGCAAGAAGTGGGGTTGCGCACATTGCATAGAACCGTCTCTGCGCAGCTGGTGGCTGACGGCGGCCTGACGCGATTGGCTTGGCGCTTCTCCCACTACGCTGCAATTGCAACGATCGAGGTACCGATTATCGAGGTCCCAGTGTATATCAAATAAATTTATTTTCCAATTAAAAAGTCGAATAATTGAGTGCAAATAATTTTAATGATAATAATAGGATACATCAGTTAATATAATTTTAATAATGTTGAATTATTTCATTTTCAAAAATAATCAAGTTAATCGAGAAAAGAATTGCCCGTTTGAATGTGGAACCCTTACCTTCAACTTTTTTGCCTTTCTCAATACAATTTTACATAATTATTAATTTTTCAAACGAATTACAGAAAACAATTTTCCAGTTCTAAAACATGTTTTGAAACATTTTCATACTGGAAAACCGGAGATTTTTTTAAATAAAATTGAAATTCATTTTCAATTTTGCCCATTGCTAATTACTCAAAAAAACAATTTTCTTCAAATTTTCATTTTCGATTTCAAGCTGGAGCTTGATACCAACATTTTGTTGATCTTTCATGATTATTCGCATTTATTTTCCTTTATTGATGAAGTTATTATTTAAAGTTCATATTAAGGTAAGCTTAATTGCTAATTAAGAAGTCTAATAATTTATTTAAAATCTTTTTTACAATAATAATAATATTTCCATATACATCAATTTGTATAATTTCAATAATTTTCCATTATTTAGTATCCAAAAGTAATTAAATTGCCCAGAAAATAATTAAAAATTTCCGAATTAATAATTTTTTACATGCATTGCAGAAAATTTTCTTCAGTTCCTGGAGGACATTTTTGCAAATTTTCATTTCCAGAAAACTGAAATGTTTTCTCATGCAATTAAAGTTTTGGCTCATTTTCAATTTGTCAAATTTTTTCTTTGGTCTCATTTACTCGGAATCTTGCGTAACTTTCGAAAAAAAAATTCTATTTCAAAAGCTTTTATTTAGTTTCACCTTCCCCGTGCCTGTCTGTAATCAAATCTTGTAAGTTGAATTTGACCCATTTCCAGGTTTCCGATTGAGTTAAAATTTGTCATGCATATGTAAATCGGATGACAATGCAATATTATCACAAAAAATGTGCAAATTTTGTAAAAAAAATTGTTTCGCAAAATTTTCATTACAAATTTGCTTCAAAATTGTTTTGCAACAAAAAATGTTTCGCATAATTTTTTGCAAAAAAAATGTTTCGCAAAATTGTTTGCAAAAGAATTGTTTTGCTAAATTTTGTTTACAAAATGGCTTTAAGCAATTGATTTACAACATTTCTCTACGAAAATTTTGGGCAACAGTCTTTCCAAAAAGTTTTCTGAAACCATTGTTTTGCATAAATTTTGCAGAAAAATGTTGCAAATTGGATCTGTGAAATAATTTTGCCTAACAAATTTTGCAAAACACCTTTTGTCCAAAAAATGTTGCGAAACATTTTTTTTGCAAAAAATTATGCTAAACTAGATATACATTACTAAACTAGTTATTTAACAACCCAATACTAAAAAGTAAAAAATAAACAAACGACATTTTTTTTTTTTAAACAAGCTTTTATTAGTTGTTAATAAAAAATAACTAAAAAGTTAAAAATAAAGCTATTCCGATTGGAAATAAGTTTTCAAATAAAAGCGTGTTACATTTTAACAGCAAGAGAAAAAAGAGGGTGTAACGCGCTTTTATTTGAAAACTTATTTGCAATCGGAATAGCTTTATTTTTAATTTTTTAGTTATTTTTTATGAACAACCAATAAAAGCTTGTTTTTGAAAAAAAAAAAAAATTTCGTTTGTTTTTTTTCCTCTGGTAGAACTACGCTTTATTAAAAACGAGAACTTCTGACCAAATTTCATCAAAATTGAAGGGGGTCAATTCCGACTCTTGGTCGATTTTACATGGAACGACCCACGTACATTTATTTATGTACATCGTACACACACATGGGCGATCATAAATCCGCCATTGCCCGCGTCCTCGTGGTTTTCCCGATACATGCGAGCATTTTGAATAATGAAGCAGTTCAGAGCCGAGCGTGTTTGTCAATTGCATTATCCATCATGATATATCCCTGATAGTTCCATCCTGCTTCAGCCGCGATATACCGGCTTGTATGACTCGTCGGAGAGACATTCCCTCGATGGTGAACGATCTCGAGTGTCACGAATGCGTGAGAAATCTCACGGGATTGAGATAATTTGGTTGGACATTGGAGAAGCTCGATCACCAAATCGTTTCTCTGCACTTTGACCTCGTCAATTTCGTCCCCTCACTCTTGCAACGGAATCCGGGCACGTTTGAGCATTCGGCACAGCCGTTCCAATCCCATCCTTACAAACGTTACACTTCCTCGGAGTTCCAATCATATCGCGCGAAATGAGATTGATTCCAACATGGACAAAGCGATTATTCTCCATTCCCAGATGGAAATTCGACAACTCCAAAATGTCGCGAAGGAGTCCGCTGCTTCGATCTAAAGCAGCGAATCAATGTGAAAAGCTAGAAAGGAACGAAGTGAGTCCGGATGTGTATGAGAACGTAGTCACGTTTGCAAGCGTCCACTTTCATTGAAACTGACCGACAAAAAGTTCCTATGCACTTTCGGCGTGAGACACAGTCGGATCTCAATCCTGGAGATTGAGGGGAAAAAACCCCGTAAATTGGAAAATCCCAATCTACGAAATTACACGACGTTTTCCCCGACGAATCGTCGAGTTGCGTTCCTCCCAGTTCGTCTCACGAGCTTTCCTTTGCTTTCTTTCATCATCGGGAATCGTCACGAGAATCAGGGGACCGTGAAAGACTCTGCGAAACGAGAAGCTCGAAATTTTTCGTACGTGTCTCACGTGTGGAATTGCAATTTCTGTCGTTCCCTCGGCGATGCCGAGTCGGGTTAATGTACGCGTTTCTCTCTCACACACAGAAAAAAGATCTAGTCGTAGGTACTATGATCGTTTATTTGATTATTTTTTAGTTACTTTGAAGAAAATTTTCTTTCCATCCAATTTTGCGCGATATTTACTTCCATTATATTTATTTACTTGAATTCTCCGTCATCGAGAAACGAGCGTTGAAGAAAAATTCTATTCGTTGTTACTAAATACCTATTCACCCGTAATCTCATCCGATCGTATCTGCAGATTTGTCAGTACCCCAAAAATCCGCCAGGTGGCGACCTCTCGCACAAGCGAACCTGCCTCTCGACGCCTATATATATCCTTTCCAAGCTCGTCTATGTTTGATATCCTTATTTTTCAGTATGGATATTCAATACATTGAACATTGCGGCAAAACGCAAGATGGTTGAATCCCCGAAAAGGATTCCCATAAAAAAGGGTCTTTTTTTCCCTTCTGTTAAAAAAAAGACGAAGCTTTACGAAATTGTAGACTTTATATGTGTAGCTATACATTCAAAGATTGAAATGTTAAAAAATATATATTGTGTAAATATTAAAAAAAAATTATTTCATTTAAATACATATTTGTTCAGTTTGAAATAATATTTATTAATATATATTAAATAAAAATTTATTAGATCGCATTATATTTTCCTAGTAGGTCATTAAAAAAAAAAATTTCGTTGACATGAATAGAGTTGTATTAGGCCGGCCTACATCTAAAAAAATTTATTTGGCTTGACTAGGATTTAGTTAAATGTAGGATTTAGTTCGCCGGAAGTCAACGTGGACTAATTTAACAAGCGGCATTTTGAAGGGGAAGAATTCGGCTTCATTTCTTGATTTTTCAATTATTTTTACAAATTGTTTTTAGATTTGGACTCTATTTTGAAAACAGCTGTTTTTCGCCTATTTCCCCCTCTCTTCAGGTGCACTCATCTTCTAGAGAAATTTTGTCATGCATTTTTACGATTGGATTCATAAAGGGGGAAGTTTGAGCTTCAATTTCTTTTTTTTTTTTAACTTTATGCGATTTTTTTTTCCACAGCTATTCTGTTTTTTGTGAAAAGGAGGAAATTTGAAAAATCCCGTATAACACGAAAACAAAGAGGATTCATGAAAAACTTCAAGATAGCAAAAAGTTGCAACTGTTTTTGTTGAGTTTAGAGGAATTTTTTCAGATTTTTTTCAAAAATTTTGTTTTCTCATATTGAAGCTGGAAAAAAAAAAAGGGAAAAAAATTTGAAAAAAATTCCAATGTGTTGAAAATGGTAAAATAAAGTATTTTCCCTTCTTGAAATTTTATCAATAACCCCATAGTTCTCGATTTATGGTAATTGAATTATCTGAGCTCCGACCCAAAAAATGAGAGAAAAAATTTGCAGAAAAAAAATCTGAAAAAAATCCTCTGCACTCAACAAAAACAGACGCAACTTTTCGCTCTCCTGAAGTTTTTTATGAATCCTCCTTGTTTCCATGTTATACAGGATTTTTCAAATTTCCTCGTTTTTCACAAAAAACAGAATAACTTTGGAAAAAAAAATCGCTCATAGTTTTTAAAAAAAGGAAATAGAAGTTCAAACTATCCTCTTTATGAATCCAATCATAAAAATGTATTAAAAAACTTTTCTCTTGAAGATGGGTGCACCTGAAGAGAGGGGAAAAAAGGCTAAAAACAGCTGTTTTCAAAATAGAGTCCAAATCTAAAAACATGCAAAAATAATTAAAAAATCAGGAAATTAAGCTGAATCCTTCCCCTCTAAAATACCGCTCATTAAATTAGTCAACGTTGAGTTTCGGCGAAAATGGCATAAAAAATTGTTTCCAAACATTACTTTTCGCGGCAACTTCATCGAAACTTCATTTTTATGTCATTTTTCTGAAGTCTCATCGTTCAGCCTAGGAATTTAAACATCTCCCCACGATACAGGAACTCAACGAGTATGTAAAAGTTTGAGAGTATCCTCGATTGTTTGAACGATGAATCAAGGATGGTTTGCGAGAAGTGGGGCTAAGAATGAGAAAAGCAGAAGAGTAGGGGAAAACGTGAACGATATGGAGTCTCAGAGAGGTAGGACAAAGTTGTTTGGAGTGGTGGTCCTCTTGGTGGCGGTACAAGCGATTCGGTGTGTAATCCCGTTCCCTTGGAGTACTCCAACACTGGGACGTCACAACTTCCGGTATGCGGAGACAGAGCGGAGCTATCGCGTTTCCTCTTCACAACACACGCTGACACAAGCAAACACAGACACACATTTGGGCTGGTTTGTCCCGTTGGTCGTCCTTTTCGCTAGCGAGGGAGCGGCGTTATAACGCTTTTGGCCACGGCAGCATTTGTCTTCATTTCTTGCGCTACTCCAACCGGATACGTAGTTATGATTTAGCGGCGGAGTTCCTCAGCGTTGCTCTCAAGAGCGACGGGCCAAGGGCTCTTCCTCTTGCTGGCTCATACTCTCGTGTGCTCTCTGGCTCGAGACACTTTCACGACTCCTAACGGGGCCCAAAAGTCTCTCGTGGATGTTACCACGGTGTAATATATGGGGCATTCCACGCCAAATCGACCACTTTAGAACCCGACCCTTTTCGATTTGGCTGAAACTTTTTAAATCTTTTTTTACCCTATCAAAAACATTTTTCAGAATTTTTTCAAATTTTTACACCCAGCCGATGAAAAGTTATAAATTTTTCAAAAAAATTAGCCTTTTATTTTTCAAATAGCTATAACTTTTTCAAAATTTGACGTATCGAGACGATTTTTTTTTTCAAAATTTTTGTTTTTTAATGTACTTTTCGAAAAAAAATACAAAAAAATTATAAAAACCCATCTTCATCGTTTTTTTTTTAGATTTTCGGAAAAAATCGAAAATTTCTCGATGATTGTCATTTTTGATTTTTTTTTCTTTTTATTATATCAAACTTTGACATTTTCTGCAAATCCTCAAATTTTTTCAGAGTGGTGATTTTTTTATTCCTATTGTTTTTCCATTTGACAAAAAAAAATTCAACTAGCCTTATTTCTGATAACACCATTCTGCAAATTTTTGAGGGTGTTCAGAGGACTTCCGAACATGAAAAGTGGTAATCTTCGCGAAATTTTCAATTTTTGTTTTTTATTTTTTTTTCAAGTTTGGAAGTCCTTTGAACACCCTCAAAAATTTGCAGAATGGTGTTATGAGAAATAAGGCTAGTTGAAAGAAAGTTTCTTTTCAATTAGAAAAAAAAAATAGAAATCGAAAAAACACCACTCTGAAAAAATTCGAGGATTTGCAGAAAATGTCAAAGTTTGATATAATAAAAAGAAAAAAAAGTCAAAAGTGGTAATCATCGAGAAATTTTCAATTTTTTCCGAAAATCTAAGAAAAAAAACGATGAGGATGGGTTTTAAAAATTTGTTTGTATTTTTTTTTCAAAAAGTACATTAAGAAACAAAAATTTTGAAAAAAAAATCGCGCTGATACGTCGAATTTCGGAAAAGTTATAGCTATTTGAAAAATGAAAAGCAAATTTTTTTGAAAAATTTATAACTTTTTATCGGCTGGGTGTAAAAATTTGAAAAAATTCTGAAAAATGTTTTCGATAGGGTAACAAAAAAAATAAAAAAGTTTCAGCCAAATCGACAAGGGTCGAGTTCTAAAGTGGTCGATTTGGCGTGGAATGCCCCATATAGATCTACACATCACAGAGTTGATACTGGATTCTCGAACGACAAGAAGGGACTGCTTGAAAGTTTCGGGTCGGATTAAGAAGCGAGATGAGAGTGAACTTCCGTTAGTTGAGCTACCGACCGAAGATGGTGAACTTTGATCCAGGCTTCTTGTGTTTGATAGCAATCGAGAGTAATTCCCCGAGAATTATCCGTAATTCATCGGATTGGGATTCGCGTTTGGTACTGCAGAGTAACGAGTCAAAATGGGGCAAATAATGAGACTGATTGGCGCAATCGATTGTGCTTCCAGTGTTCTTGATTCACGCTACATCGCTCTTTTTGTGCCTTCAAAGGCTTTTGATGCTCAACACGATAGCCGGATTCTCGCTTTGATTGGATTGGCCAGTGCGTCCTCCCGCCAAAATTGATGAAAAGCTTCAACCAATCAAAAAAAATGATAGATCACTTTCCATTCTTGGACTCCTGTCCCAATCCTCATTGGCTAAAGACGAGACGTGTACTTCTTGGGCCCAAGTCATGACCTGAGCTCCGGTTTGTCCTTAAGTCGTTCGGAAACGTTCATCCCCTATCACGGCGTACAATCGCTGATCATATTTCACCGGGGACGTTCGCCAGTCAAAGCCAGACATTGCAAACGCACGTCTGTATTGCCGTGTGTGTGTGTGTGTGTGTGTGTGTGTTTGTGAAGCGAGGAGTCAAAGGGAGATGGGTAGCGCGAAGCTCGAGTCAAGGTAAGCGGGGGGTAGTGCATTGCGCTGGAGGTACCCGCGAGAGACAGTGGCAGGAAGGGCAGAAACCTGACGGTTTGTACGGTACGTATGGGGTATACGTGTTCTAGCACAGCATTAAGTATACTATGCTACAAAGCCACATATTTACGACTATCAGCCGTACATATATCGCTGAAGCGGACGAGCCATAGCGCTGCCCAACGGCGCTATCACCGTATTATCAGTGATCGTGTATTTCATGGTTCGCGCTATATACCGCATAGAATTCTGTGCGTTTTGTAACCTACATATATATCCAGGGGGCGGGGGCAAAATGGACATTGGAGGCAAAATGGACACCATCAACAATTATAGAAAAGGAAATAATTCAAAAAATTAGTAAATGAGGGAATTGTAATTGGCTTTGATCAGGGTTACAAATAATGCATTGCTTTTTTTAATGCATTTGCATTTTCATTAACCATTAACCATTAAATTTCAATGGTTAATAGAAATTATTTTCAGTAACCATTAAAATTTAATAGTTAATGGAAATGTTTTTCATTAACCATTAAAATGTAATGGTTAATGGAAATTATTTTCATTAACCATTAAAATTTAATGGTTAATGGAAATTTTTTCATTAACCATTAAAATGTAATTGTTAATGGAAATTATTTTCATTAACCATTAAAATTTGATGGTTAATGGAAATTATTTTCATTAACCATTAAATGTTAATGGTTAATGAAAATGCAATTGCATAAAAAAAAGTAATGCATTATTTGCAACCCTCCCCATTACAATGTAGTGTGTAATAGAAAAAATTTCCATTACCCATTGCAATGTAATGTGTAATGGACAAAACTTTGATCGCAATTTTGGGAATGGAAAAATATAGATGAATAAATTATTGCAGTTTTTCATTACATTTTATTGACTTATAACATAGATTTTTAGAATTATAATATAGATGCTTTTTAGAATTTGAGGTGAAAATCTAAGTCCTAAGTCAATAAAATGTAATGCAAAATTGCAATAATTTATTCATCTATATTTTTCCAATCCCAAAATTGCAATCAAAGTTTTGTCCATTACACATTACATTGCAATAATAATATAGATGCTTTTTAGAATTTAAGGTACCTAAAAATCTAAGACTTAAGTCAATGAAAAGTAATGCAAAATTGCAATAATTTATTCATCTACATTTTTCCACTTCCAAAATTGCAATCAAATTTTGTCCATTACACATTACATTGCAATGGGTAATCGAAGTTTTTTCTATTACACACTACATTGTAATGGGCAGGGTTGCAAATAATGCATTACTTTTTTTTAATGCAATTGCATTTTTATTAACCATTTAAATGTAATGGTTAATGGAAATAATTTTAATGGTTAAGGAAAATAATATCCATTAACCATTAAATTTTAATGGTCAATGAAAATAATTTCCATTAACCATTAACCATTAAATGTTAATGGTTAATGAAAATAATTTCCGTTAACCATTAAATTTTAATCGCTAATGGAAATTGATTTCATTAGCCATTAAAAAAGTAATGGTTAATGCATTACTTTCTCATTAAAAATTTCGCAACCCTGGCCTTGATGTACCTAAATGGGCCCACTCTAGTTAAATCAGATCTGGATTCCGACTTTTTCATGACAATTGTCTAGAAACAGTCGGAAGAGTTAAAAAAAAAATCCAACAATCTAATTGCCAAAATACGCCAACCAGCTTAAAGTCAAAGAATCTTGCATATTAGGGTGATTTTAAGGGTGGCGACCATTTTGCCCTAACCTCCCCTATTTACAAACGTAGACATGTATTTTGTGTACAGAGTCAGTCAGCGCCAGAAGTCCAACACTGTATCCAGAACTGGATGCACCAGTGCTGCAATTGCCAACGCTTTCCGACTTCAAGCTCCCCCGATGGAATAATTACTACCACCAGAGGGGGTAGTACGAACTGACGCCGCGCCCCACCAAGCCCCGTCACACTGCACCCCCGTTCCCTGCTCTCGCCGTTCGCCTACCCCCGTCCTCGACGTATTTATTAGTTGTTCAGCGGCGTTACCACACCTCCACAACCGCGACCACCGCGTACACCCCCTACCTGCACCCCTCCATCGTTGCCCATCGTCCAGGAGACTCTCCCGTAAATAAACTCTTTGACCTCGACTTTTCCCTCGGCTGTCACACAACCCCCTTCCCGTGAGGGTGCGTCCGCAACGATAATAGAGCTTCGAGCTTTTTCAGCCCCTCTCACTTTTGCACCCTCTCTTTCTCCCTTGCACCCCCATCGTCGTAGAGCCGTTAACCACTAAATCTACGCCAGTGTATGGAAGCTGTAAACAGTCATTAGCATGATAAAAGCGTACCTGTGTGTGTGTGTTCGTCTATCGCGTATCTGTCTATTTACTCAACCCTCGCCATATGTCAAGATGATTGGGGTGAACATTTTAACGATGAGATACTCGATGATTTAATCGGGGTATCGGGGTGAATTTGCCTCGTTAACGAGGGGAGGTTTTGTTCACTGTCCTGTGAGCTATGTTTTTAAATACTCGTTTTAAGGGTCGTTTGTATTTAGGGGTGGAAGCGAGCAATGCTGGAGACAGGATGACTCCTTAATGTGTTTCCCATCTTTTCACACGGGGATGAAATACGGAATTCCCGCCATTTTGTCTCATTTGGAAGTTTGTTGAATGTGAAATCACTCGTTGGTCCTGTAGGTTCGATTTTTTTTGGGGGTGAACTTTTTTCAGGCACTTTAGGGGTGAAATCCGATCTACGAAAGGTTTCGAGGTCCACAGAAATTATTCATCGTAATCGGATTTTGTAATGCCGTAAGACCTTTGCACTTTGACGATGACCCTCCTGAGATCAATTTCTCAATGAGAAATTGATCTCAACGAATGTTGAGGTCTTTTTTCAATTATCGATAGAGAAGATTTATAAAAAGATCATTGTTTTGGATCGCATTTCTTGCAAAAGTGAAATAAAGAATCTAGCAAAAAACAATTTGGTACATTAATTTGTTTTTAATTAAATAAATATTTAAATTTAACTGAATTACGAAGAAATTCAAACAAGTTTTAATTTGATTAGGAAAAATTAAAATTAACATTAATTAAATGATACTAAGGTAAATGTCCCAATTATTGAACACTGGAAGTGCCTGTGTCCCTAATATTGAACAGGCACGTCCCAATTATCGAACACTCTCGAGAATTCTTTTTCCGTTCTGAAAATATTATTTTGGGTACAATATTAAGAAATAAAAGCAAAATCAAACACTTGAATAATCTTTTATTAATAATGTAAAAATACAAAAATATATATTTAGTCTCTTTTGACAGGTTTTTGGCTCATTCGCATTTGGTTTATTTTTGCTTTTCAACTCGAACTTTATTTTATTTTTATTTTCAGCTTCCTCGTTTTTATGTTCTGTTTTTGTTTGATTTTGTCGCAGCTTTCTTGTTTTTCGACCGAAATATCGGAGAGCAAAAAATATTGAACATTACATTTGTATTTTTAGGTTACATTTAGGTTATGTTCTTTTTTATTTTTATTTTTATGTTTATTGCACGAAAATACAAATAAAAAATATATTTAACGATCTTAGAGTTATTATTAAAAGAATAAAGGTAAGTTTATTCAGGAACTTACAGTTTTTGTTTGAATTAATCCGATTCACACGATCTGTCTCACGTACGTTAACTGTCTCGTTGTTTTGATGGGTTTAATGACGCCATCTTGGAGAATCCGAGTGTTCAATAATTGGGACACACTGCATTTTCTATGTCCCAATGATCGAACACCGTATTTTTCAACAAAAAATTAATTGAAAAAAAAAATTTTAATTGTTATTTGTAAGAAATTTTCTGAGGAACCTGAAACGCCTTGACTTTTTGAGATGCGACAGTTTTTGAATTTTTTATGCCCTTACGCGTGAAGCGGCGCGTCTTAGCAGAAACGATAAGCAGTTACCACGAGACGTCAAATCGGGTCACCGTTGCTGATTTAATAATTTGTTTTTCTATTAATTAAAGCTTTTTTTGCACAAGTAAGGTAACATTTCGATAGCTAAAAGTTCCATATATGTAATTAAATTTTTATAAATAAGTAAATGCATGCCAGGTGAATGAGAAATAATAAAAATGCAAGATAGTGTTCAATAATTGGGACCTGTTCAATAATTGGGACATTTAATTTCATTAAAATTAATTAAATGAAATTAGATTTTTTTTTACTTTAAACGAAATTTCAATTTATTTTATTAAATCAAAATCAACACCATGTAAAAAATATTTTTTTACATCTTTATCGACGAATCCGTTAGTTCAACAATTTAAAAAGCACCGGAAGCCACCTTCCAGAGTTTCACACAGAGACTAAAATTTGTATACGAATCTGTAGTCACGAGAACGATTTGTTTTCTTTCTTTATTTATTTTCTCTACTTTTTCGTTATACGTGGAATCGCGAAGGGTGGTCGTGCTCCGAGGGGTGCTGGTTCGACTCGGGGGTGCGATAACGCTCTGGCGGCGGAGCTTGGAAACTCGACGGGGTTGGTTCGCCGAGCGCTCAGTCGCGGACAAACCGTCACGCGGGATCAGAGCTTTATCACAACGGTTTCGCGAATCTCAAAGTTTTTTTCCCCTCCATCGCGCATGAATAATTATTCAACCGAAAATTCATCTCGCGAGTTCAAAGTGCACTTTCATTCCGGAAGCAAAAAAAAAGCTCTCAACTCAAGTGAAATTCCTCAAACATCGACGATATTTTCTTGTAATGGTAAAAGTATGAAAATATTAATTATGGTGAATTTTTGGTTTCTCAATATTTTTTAAAATCATTTTAGCGGTGGAAAAAATTGAATTTTCCCACGCTCAATCGCGTTCCGGTTATTCGCGGTGATTCCTTATTAATTTCAATTCGCGGAGGAACTTATGGCGCAACCTCGTTCGGTCTTGTTTTCCGGGGATTCCCTCGACAGACACAATGAGCGCTTGTAGTTGTACGAATAACAGCTGAATAAGTAATCCGAGAGAGTCTCGGAAGTTTGTCGTGTCACGAGTGTTTTGCCACGATGAATAATTGACTCGTGCTCGTGACAAGTTTGATGCGTGTAAAACTGTGTTTTTTTATTTATAACATTTGAGAAAAACGTGTAAATACTTATCCTGACAGTTTCGAGCAAAAATAGACAAAGTTGATTATTTATTCAAAAAGCAAAGTTTCAATTATTAGAAAAATGTGAAGAAAAAAAATTAATTAATGGAATCGAAAGATATTTTGAGATTTTTGTGAACGAAAAACAGTGAAAAAAAATGGAAACAAAAATCGACAGTGAACCCGACGGAATTTCAGCTGTGAGAGTCGTCTAATTGACGAATGCTCGGAATAAAATGGAAAACATAATTTTGCGGTGAATTTTGGAGAGAATATTTTTGGAATTTTTAACAAATTTAAAACATTTGAGTTTGGTAATTATTTTTTATTTAAAATATTTGATGAAAACGTATTAAATTGAACAAAATCTAATTTAAATAAAAAAATTTCAAATTTAAATTCATTAAATTAAATTAGATTTTTTAGAAATTTAATTAGAATTTTTTAAAAAGATGGCGTCAATGACGTTATTATTTATTCAAAAATTAATGATTCACTTATTAGAAACATGGGAACAATAAAAAAAGCGTTAATGAAATCAAAAGATATTTTGAGATTTTTCTGAGCAAAGAATAGTGAGAAAAAAATAGAAAAAAAAACGAAAATCGACGCGACGGAACTTTGACTCTGTCTAAGCAACGAATTTTCGAGAAAACAATTTTGGAATTTTTTCTCTTTCTCTCTATTGCCGAACAAAATTGACTCTGCGTCGTGCAGATGCGAAACTTGCATAGCAGATTAAAAAGATCTTTTTTTTTTTAGTTTTTTCCATCGGAGAAAATTTTCGATCAATATAAAGTGTAGAGAGCATTTTTCCCGACAGAGCTTTTGAGGTTTAAAGCTCAAATTTTCGGATTTTGGGATTACAATCTTTCGCGATTCTATTTCCTTCGACTTTTTTCTTCTTCGCATGTTTTTAATAAATGTATAATTAATTTTTGAATTGACGCCATCATTAAAAATCTAATTTAATTTAATGAATTTAAGTTTTAATTTAAAATTAAATTAAATTTAGTTCAATTCAATGTCTTTTTTCTCAAATGTTTCAAATAAAAAACAAAACTCAGATGTTAAGAAAATTAAAAAATAATTAATTAATTAATTAAAAATTAAAATTCCATAATTATTATCTCCAAAATTCACCGCAAAACTAGGTCTTCCATTTTTCACTCTTGAAATTCTATCGAATCAAATATTTTGTTAGAAAAAAAAATTATTAATTCAACAAAGGAGGCATTTGAGACTGAAAAAAGCGCATTGATCACATTCAAGAAACAATTTCGTGGCGAATTATTTTTCCATCAATGATGCAGTTGTAAAATTTAACCCTTCCATTTTCTCGCAGTTTTTACATTGCATTCTATTTTGTCAGGCAAACGGCAAAGTTCTTTCCTCACTCTCGTTTCACGAATTGTCGAGCTCATACGCGTGCAAAAAGTAGTTTTGCCACTTTTCCTCCTTTTTATCGTTATGTGCGTTTCTCCGTCGTCTTGAATCGGGTGCTTCTCGCGTGTACATGATTGTACGTACGTGCATGTTTTTTTCCCTTTGAAATGCCTCGTTGTTCATAGCAGCTGAATTCTCTTTCAGCAACGTAGTGCAATCTCTCGCAACGTCGACTATTCTTTCTCTCTCGCATGCAGCGAGATTCCAATTTTCCGGAGAGCTCCATTTATATTTTGGAAAAAAAATCGAAAAAAAAATTACCTCGCAGTCCGAACGTTTACATCGTCAAAAAGGGAAAAAAAACCAGCCCTTAAGACTCGTTATTTTATTCGAGACGTGAGCAAAAAACATTTTGTCAAATCTGCGAGTATTCGATCGATCGAGCTCGACCAATTCTCGATGCAAACTTTCCAATTCAATTCCCCAGTTTCAAAAAAAAAAAAAAAACAGAATCGACTGAACTTCTGCAGCTTTTATTTCAGAAATATACAGAACTGGGCAGTACTTGAAAGTACTCGGTACTTGCAGGTACTTGAAGTACAGTACTTGCAAGTACAAAGTACTTAAAAAGTACTTCAAGTATTGTACTTAAATTGTTCAAGTACTGCCTGTACTTGAAGTACTGTACTTGAAAATTTCAAGTACTTTTCTTTACTTGAAGTACTTTTTTAAAGTCCAAGTGTCAAGTACTTTTGAATGTGTCTTGCTGATGGTTGCATGTGCAAAGCCTTTGAATATGGGTCATTCCATGTCAAATCGACCAATATTCGGAATCGACCCCCTTTCAATTTCGTTGAAATTTGGTCAGAAGTTTTGTTTTATCATAAAATAAAGTTCTAACAAAGGAAAAGAATTGAATTTTTTTTTCGAAAATTCACCATTTCCCATTTTTTCAAGTTTATTTTTTTAATTCGTAAACTGTTATAGTTACGAAAAAATCGTTCTGGGTTCGCCTTAAAGAGTGTACTTAGGGCTACGAAAAAAAAAATATCCCGAAACAAATTTTTGAAAAATGATGAATTTGGAGAATTTTGAATTTTTCAAAATCATGAAAATCCACGATCAACATTAAATTTTTTGTTTTAGTTTTTTTTTATAACACCTTGTACTGATATTAAAAGATCCCGAAATATTCGGAAATGTGTTTTTTTTTGTTTCAAAAATATGAATTTTTGAGTTTTGGTGAAACTTTTTTTTTACCTCTGAGTTAAGTGAAGTTGATCAATCATGTAATTTTGACTGCTCAAAATTACAAAATTACATGATTCCTCAACTTAAAAAAATTAATATTTTTGAAACAAAAAAAAACACCTTTCTGAAAATTTCAGGATCTTTTCAAATCAGTACAAGGTATTATATTTGAAAAATTGAACAAAAAATTCGATGTTAATTGTGGATTTTCACGATTTTAAAAAATTCAAAATTCTCCAAATTCATTTTTCAAAATTTTTTGTCAGAATATTTTTTTTTTTTCGTAGCCCCAAGTATACTCTTCAAGACAAAACTAACGATTTTCCATAACTATCATAGTTTTCAAGATATTCAGAAAAAAAATTGAAAAATTGTTAAATTTTGAATTTTGCATAATTTTTGAAAAAAAAATCAATTTTTTTCCTTGGTAGAACTTGGTTTAATGATAAAACAAAACTTCTGACTAATTTGCATCGAAATTGAAAGTGGTCGATTCCAACTCTTGGTCGATTTGACATGGAATGACCCAAGTGTCAAAATTTACGAGACGTACCTGAAAACTTGAAAAGTACTTGATACGGGTACTTGATTTTTTCAAGTACTTTTACTTCAAGTACTCGTCTTGACGAGTACTTGCAGGTAAGAAGTACTTTGTACTTCAAGTACCACCGGTACTTGATACTTCAAGTACCTACGGTACTTTGTACTTGATACTCGAAGTACTTGCAAATACTTTGCCCAACTTTGGAAATATATCGAAAAGTTTTTCCTTTGAAAATTGAATTTGTTAATCTTTATCAACACATCCCCACGTTCGATCATTTATCGGCAATATTTTGTTTACACAGCCCTCTTCAAAGCTTTGGAAAAATTTCGAAAAATTTCAATGTGTCAATGGAATTCATGGTGGAAGTTTGAAAAGGGTTCTCTATCGACGATGGAATGCAGAAAAAAAATAAGGATAAAAATACCGAGTTGGGGGTGAGACGAAGGGTGGAAAGGGGTGGTGAACATCCAGTGATTGCGTTTGAAAAATAGTCGGACAGTCTGTGTCCATATGCAACAACATGGTGGGTGTTTGAATTGTTCGTTGAGCCGCGGAACGCCCAGAGGCCCTCTGTTAGCCCGTGAGAATCGTGTTACACAGGTGGATGAACCATTCGCCCTCGTCGGCAACAATACAACCCTCAAGTTTGTCCACGACCTCGGACATTGTGATAGAAACATAAAAAATTTCGATGATAACACATTTACAACGAGTGCCATTCACAGAGAATTTTTTTCCGCCTTTCGCGGATCACCTTCCTCTTACGACAAAGGGGGTTGATTTCTTCCGGGGAGGGGTTGAAAGTTTTGGACAGAATGTTTCCTCACTGATTCGCAATAAAACATAATCGCTCGGATCCAATTGAAAGAGCAACTTTCCGGTCATTTGCGACACTACCCATCGGATCATTGCACCCTTGACCCACTCCCCCTGCAACCCCTATATTTTCCTCACCGTGGGTAGCGTCCCCTTCTTCTTCTTCGTCCTTTCGGCCGTCGACTCAACAGCGTGTATACAAAGTTTTCGATATGCTGGCAGAAAACTTGGAACGCTAAACTTTGGCAATAAACTCCTTTTACGGTTATCGATGCTCTTTACCAACCCCCGTGTTTCAACCCCCACCCTTGACTATCATGCCTCTCGCGCCTCGTCCTCTCTCGCTCGCTCTCTCGTACTGCGGAAGTCGTTAGGGGTCTTCGAGGTAAATTCGAGGCTCACCACCGAGGTGGGACACAGAAGAGAGAGGGGTTGGGGGGGTTGAGGGAGAGAAATGGGAGTGAGAGTCACAAAAGCTCTTGGCCTCTTGGCGCTGCTTTACTCGAAGACGCGGCTCTATATTTCTGGTCGTGTACTTGGAAGCTGCCGGGTGTGAAGTTAGATCCGGTAGCCCATCAAGCACTCTGTCGTCATCCCTCTCTCACTATATCCTCCACCCTCTCTCCAACCCTCTCTCTTCTGGTATACTTGGAGCAGCGGTGCATCAATCCGGTTGCCGCACTGGTAATGCTTTGTGGAAGCTCATCTCAAGACTCCAGCATCACCCGAGTCTTCGAAGAGCCAGAATATAGCCCCCAAGTTTCTTCCCCTCTCCTACTCTCTTTACACTCCAAATCCTGTTCCTAGCCAGACCCATGATCCAGCTAGTAACCGGAGTTACATGTATGCTATGGGCGAAATTCTGAGGGTTTAGTTACCGCATAAACATGCATCGAACAAGACCGATGACACGAACTTTATGGATTGAATCATCGTCCAAGATTGATTATGGCTCCACATGAGCTTCCTCTTCTTATGTTATTCAGAGTTGGGCAAAGTACTCGGATTGTAATTCGAGTATCAAGGACAAGGTACCGTAGGTACTTGAAGTATCAAGTACCGGTGGTACTTGAAGTACGAAGTACTTCTTACTTGCAAGTACTCGTCAAGACGAGTACTTGAAGTACTCGTCAAGACGAGTACTTGAAGTACTTGAAAAAATCAAGTATCGGTATCAAGTACTTTTCAAGTTTTTGGGTACGTCTCAATTCCGATACTTGGGTCATTCCATATTAAATCGACCAAGAGTTGGAATCGATCACTTTCAATTTCGATGAAATTTAGTCGGAAGTTTTGTTTTATCATTAAACCAAGTTCTACAAAGGAAAAAAAAATTAATTTTTTTTTTTCAAAAGTTATGCAAAATTTAACAATTTTTCAAATTTTTTTTCTAAATATCTTAAAAATTATGATAGTTATGAAAAATCGTTTGTTTCGTCTTGAAGAGTATACTTGGGGCTACGAAAAAAAAAATATTCCGACAAAAATTTTTGAAAAATGATGAATTTGGAGAATTCTGAATTTTTTTAAATCGTAAAAATCCACAATTAGCATCGAATTTTTTGTTCAATTTTTTAAATATAATACCTTCTACTGATTTGAAAAGATCCTGAAATTTTCAGAGAGGTGTTTTTTTGTTTCAAAAATATTAATTTTTTTAAGTTGAGCAATCATGTAATTTTGTAATTTTGAGCAGTCAAAATTACATGATTGATCAACTTCACTCAGCTTAGAGGTAAAAAAAAAGTTTTACCAAAATTCAAAAATGCAAATTTTTAAACAAACAAAAAACACATTTCTGAAAATTTCAGGATCCTTTAATATCAGTAAAGGGTGTTATATCAAAAAATGAAACAAAAAATTTAATGTTGATAATGGATTGTCATGATTTTGAAGATCCAAAATTCTCCAAATTCATCATTTTTCAAAAATTTGTTTCGGAATATTTTTTTTTTCGTAGCCCCAAGTATACTCTTTAAGACGAACCCAGAACGATTTTTTTGTAACTATAACAGTTTTCGAAATATTAAAAGAATGAACTTGAAAAAATAGTGAAATTTTGAATTTTCGAAAAAAAAAATTCAATTTTTTTCCTTTGTGAGAACTTTGTTTTATAATAAAGGAAAGTTCTGACCAAATTTCATCAAAATTCAAAGGAGTCGATTCCAAATATTGGTCGGCATGCAACCATCAGCAAGACACATTCAAAAGTACGTGATACTTGTACTTGAAAAAAGTATTTCAAGTACAGAAAAGTACTTGAAATTTTCAAGTACAGTACTTCAAGTACAGGCAGTACTTGAAAAATTTAAGTACAATACTTGAAGTACTTTTGAAGTACATTGTACTTGCAAGTACTGTACTTCAAGTACCTGCAAGTACTGATTACTTTCAAGTACTGCCCAGCTCTGATGTTATTGCTGTCATGAGACACAGATTATTGGAAACAATCTCATGAACTTGTAATTAAGGGGGTATTCTGGTCTAGAATTTTGAAAAAATCAATTGACCCGAAGGACAATCCGGTCGTTGGAAATTTTTGGAAATATCTGTGGGACGATTTACTTTGCTGGCCCTGGCAACTCCTTTTCAGACACGGAAAAAACGACTTAGTTGGTTCAACCAACCAGCTTAGTGCTCTGAGCGCCAGAAGAGAAATTAGTTGGATCAACTAGACAGTTGTATGAGTCAACTAACCAAACCAATTTTTTAGTTAGCTCAACTAATTGACTTAGTTGTGGTAACTAATAAATAAGGTTGGTTAGTTGACCTAACCAACTATCTAGTCAACTATAGTTGGTTGAGTCAACTAACCAAACGAATTTTTTAGTTAGCACAACTAATTGACTTAGTTGTGGTAACTAATAAATAAGGTTGGTTAGTTGACCTAACCAACTATCTAGTTGATCCAACTAATTTCTCTTCTGGCGCTCAGAGCACTAAGCTGGTTGGTTGAAGCAACTAAGTCGTTTTTTCCGTAGAGGGGGTGGCTTTTGTTGGTTCGAATCTCCGGCTCAGTCCGGCATGTTCGATGATCGAGGTTGGCCAACGCAGTATGATCCTGTCGTCCGATGGAGATTCATTTGTTGGGAAAGACAAGCTATGACGGTTAAGCGTCCCAGAAGGGGATCCACGTGCTATATATCGCCTTATAAACCCCGTTGTGAAGATATAACGAAGATATAACAACCGCATACAAACGCCGAACGTTGTGGGACGAAGCTACGAGCTTATACACGTTCTCTCGGTCTGATAAACGTGTACACTGACCAAGGGGTTAATGGAGTAAACAACCCTTCGGGGCTGAGGTCTCTTGTCACCCCGCGTCGATACTGCCCGATCAATTATGATTCATTGAGTAATTAACACTGACCCGAGACACCTCGGGGCTTTAAACCCGGCCGGTTTCTAAATTAAGCACCTTTATTCCAGTCTGGAAGGCGATTCGACGTGCTATTATTGCGTATCGACGAAAATATAACCTCTCTTTCGAGACTTTGTACTTTTTTTGACTTACTTTTATAACACTCGTCCCGATTCCGCACACTGAGAAAAAAGTTCAGTTAAAACAACTTAATCCATTTAGTTGAAAAACATTTAGTTGATTCAATATTAATTTGTTTGAAATAATGAAACTACAATTAATTCAACAAATGGATTTGGTTGACCATAAGATATGAGGTGAACGAAATTATTTGGTTAATTTCCACATACAGTTTAGTCCAATTAACACGTTACGGAGTTGCTGTACAGAAATATTTCGTTGACTTCTAGTATATTTTAACTAAATAAATTTAGTTGTAACAAAAAAAACAATTCGTATTTTCAATCACACAATTTATTTGGTACAAAGATATTTATTTGATTGAACTGAAAACTTTGCCCATTCAAGCAACGATTTAACCGATTTAACTAAAACTTCTACTGTATTTTTGTTGAATTATCAAAATGATCTCGTTGAACGTCCGGAAACAAATATTTGGTTGAGTCAAACAATCTTTTGCATTTTCAACAAATTTTTTTTTATCAGTGCACGAAAAGTTTCACTGCTCTTTTAAAAATGAAGATATTCCAATTCAACAAGCAGCGTTTCAAAGGTCACATATTCAACTTCATTCTGCTTTTTCTAAAAAATTGAAAAAAAAAAATTGAGCTTAGTACACTTTTTGGAATATCGTAATTTTTTTGTAACTATTTTTCACGTAAAAACCTTATGGGGGGAGTATAAGCTTCAATGTCGTTTTTTTTAAAGTTTCGTACGATTTTTTTTGCAAAAATATTCAATTTTTCGTAAAAAATCGACCATTTTTGTAACAAGTAGCGTACCTCTAAAACTAGAGAGTTTTCGTTAAATTACTAAGAGCGTAAAAAGTTGCATATAACTATTTTGGATTCGATAACAATTTTTTAGAATTTTTTTCTAAATTTTTTTCTGTCAAGGAGATATTTTTTTTATCTTAAACAATCGGGTCTCTTACTTCATCTACACGGGTTTTTCGATGTAGCCATGTAGATAAGGTGTTTTAATTTTAAAAAAAACCGTGTAGATGAGGTAAGAGACTTGATTGTTTAAGATTTTAAAAAATATCTTTGACAGGAATAATGCTGGAAAAAAAAAAAATTACAGAAAAAAATTCTGAAAAAATTTCATTGCATCTAGAATCATTGTATGCAACTTTTTATCATGATAGTAATTTCACAAAAATCCAATAGTTTTAGAGTTACGCTACATTTTATAAATGTGATCGTTTTTTCACGAAAAATTGAATATTTTTGTGAAAAAAATCGTACGAAACTGTTTGGAAAACAAAATTGAAGCTTATACTCTCTTTCACAAGTTTTTAACACGAAAAACGATTTTTAAAAAATTTCATGGATAATCGTGCATCAAAATTTCAATGCCAAAAAAAAATCAAAAAACGACCATGTTTCGGTGAGTGTACCGGGCTAAAAAAAAATCGAAAATTTTTTTGGAAAAAGCGAAATGAAACTGAATATGTCCTCTTCAAAACGACGCTTATTAAATTGTAATATGTATTGTCGAAGATGACGAGGAATTTCGGAATTTTTTTTCCAACGCAACTACTGGGCCAATCGTTTCCAACATTAGAGCCTATTTTACTGTACATTCGAAGACTTGAAAAACATTTTTTTAAGGCACCAGGGACTTTGATTAACTTTTGAGCGCGATTTACTCGAAACTGCATTTTCGCGATTTGCGGTAGCGATAAAAAAAAATTATTCATCCGATTCATTTCAACTAAATATTTTTAGACACAAAATTGCAAACCCTCGTCGATAAATCTCCATTAAAAAAAAAAAATTAATTTAACGATCATTTTTTGCATAAAAATGTTTAATGAAAATTCGATATTTTTTCTCTGAGTGCCGCCATTATTACAATATTCAACTTTTGAAACTTTTTCTTGGTTTATCGACAGCGTACTTTCATATAGAATGTAAAAGTTTCTGATTTTTTTGTTTCTGATGAAAAACAAAAAAACTACAGCTGCCACAATTCGACATCGCGGAAAAAATTCGTTCAGCAACGATTGGTTGCAGGCTGCCGATAAATACTTATTTTCGATTTAAAAAAATGTTTCTCAAGTCTTCGAACGTACAATAAAATAGCCTCCAAAGTTGAAAACGATTGGTCCGGTAGTTGCGTTGGAAAAAAATCCCGAAATTCCTCCTCATCTTCGACCATTTATATGGGTTTCCCCCCTTAAACGAGTAGTGAAGCTTTTTGTGCGGAATCGGGGCGAGTGTTTTCAAACCTTTGGGTGTACTCACTGTACATTTGGAATTAAGGATTTTTGACAATGAATTTGTCATTTTTATTGAAGAAATATTTTACATAAAAATACCAAATACTTAGGCCCGAATTTTAAGTTCTTAAGATCAAACTTGAGATCGAACTTTCTATTGAACTCAAATTTGAATTTTATTTCGAACTTAAGTTCAAATTCAAGATGAATCTTAAGTTTGAACTTAAGTATCATTATAAGTTTAAACTTGGGTTCAAACTTTAATGCGAACATCGAATCGATCTTAAGTTCAATGTTAAATTGGGTTTGAGGTTTGACCTTGAGATTCATCTTGAGCATGAACTTAAGTTCGATCAAACTTCTTTCATCGCCTCCCTCAACCGTGTTATTTTTAATTAATTGTGAAAATAATTAAGTACGATCGAACTTGAGTTCAAGCTCAAGATGGATCTTAAGTTCGAACTTCAAACCAAATTTAAATTTGAACTTGAGATCGATCTGAAGTTCGCACTAAAGTTTGAACTCAAGTATGAACTTACAATGGCACTTTAGTTCAACTCACGATTCATCTTAAATTGGAACTCAAGTTCGATCTTGAGTCCCAACTTGAGTTCCATGGAAAGTTCGATCTTAGGGTAAGACTTGTGACTTGATATTCGGGCCTTACAGATGTAACAGACGTTGGAGTCGTTCTTCTTGCCCTTCTTTATTCCCTTCAAGCGAATGGCATCATCGATTGTTCGGACATCTTGACCCGTTACACATATCTGTGTACCTGGTTTATGAGTGACTTTTTTTCCTCTTCTACCCACTCCCCACACCCCCTCCCACCCCACAAGGTCACGAGGGTTCACTGTGCACACGTTTTTACCGTATTTTGCTGCTCGTCCAAAGTAGCCCCAAAAATCAACAAAGTAACCCCCAAAGTCAAAGTAGCCCCGTTTTACGGTAGTGAAACTTTTTGTGCGGAATCGGGGCGAGTGTTTCCAAACTTTTGGACGGTAGTGTGCATATTTAAGGTTGTGATTTCTGCCATTTCATTCTTCTGAATCTCGTTTTTTCTCATTTCAGATAGCCGTAAAAACGAGGTATCAAGAAGAGAGGAAAACCTGATCGATATTGGCGATAAAACGAGTGAATACCTTCACGACAGCGTCGAACGCATCAAGCGAAGAAATGCGTCGTCGGCGTCAGCGGGAAAATTTTCGGGGCGCTGAAATGTAGGATTTTCAATGAGCCGAAAATATAGTGCACAAATTCACGATCGACGAAATCGATCTTCCAAGAAAGAACATTATTATTTCGTTTTAATTTAATTTCCACAAACGACGTCAACGAGTTTCTGATTGATTCCAAAGTGCTCTCTGACGTCACTTGAGAACGAGGAGAAAAACCGTAGATTTTCAATGAAAAACTCATAAACGTGGAGGACGATGAAACTGCCGATATACATATATATCGATATTAAATATCAATAGAGATATATATGAGGGAGGAACATCATCAGGAGGGTGTAAGAGGTTGTGTACGTGCGATTGGAGCAAATTACAGTGATTCAACTTTCGAGTGCGGGGAATTTCAATGCCCGAAAAGAGGGAGTGAGAAATCGGTATGGGAAAATGTGCATCGTACGTGTCTCGTTTTTGCGTCCTTCGAGGGTCGCCAAGGTCGTTACGCCCTTGTGAAAAATAGTGCAATTTTTCTCTCCGGAACGTGATTTACAGGTTTTTTATTTTTTTTATTTTTCCCCTTATTTTTCTCCACAGCTTCCACGGATAATTATCGTAATCGTCAATCGGCGAGGATTGAATTCGCGAGTATTGTGAAAATTGTGGAATAACGAGACGCCGCGCACATCCCTGGAGGTTAATCCTTATCCGCGATATCAGGATCAAAGGACTTCAAAATACTCTCTCTTTTGTGTGTCACGATTTTACGAGATACTCACGTAGCCTCGAGCCGAGGTTGTTTCCTCGTTCCCAGCAAAGCACGAAAGCTCTCACGCAGATTCCACACGTAAAAACAAAGGGGGGTTAAAAGCTGCTGCGCCCGAGAAGAGAAAAAGCAGCGGCGAGATTAAAACGCTTCGTTTCTTTTTTTTTATCGCTTTTCTTCCTCTCCCCCTCTTCTCATTCGTGAACTCAGTGTCTTCTCGAGAAATTGAGATTCGAGAAAACGAATGAGCGAAGGAAAAAGCACAATTTCTTCAAAGGCGCGCAGAGGTCATTGAAGGAGGAGTTTAATAAAAAAAAAAACCGTACAAAAGTGTCCTGGTTCCAATATCGTGAATCAACTTTTTTCAGCGATAAACAAACAGATGTGAATGCATTTTTTATAAGAAATGACGAACAGAGTGACGCGGTTATCGCGAAATAATTCAACGGCGTTTGAGAGCGAAGAAATAGGGAAATAGGAGGAAAAATCACGAGTGCTGAGCTTTTTTTTTCTCGCCGGAAATAACGAAGGATCCTTTGCGAGGGAAGAAGCCGCGAGAAGAGGAAGCAGGAGGGAAGGAATCATGAGGGAGAATCGCCGAAAATGGCTCCGGGCCATTTGGCCTCTGATAGCCATTCTCAGTCATCAATCAGGTGAGTTAATTTTCCACGATTTTTCTTAAGGCTCGCGAGTGCGTGAGCACAATCGTAACATGTTTTTCTTTCATTTATTTCTCCTCATCGTTTGGTGAGAATATCTCGCTGAAGAGAGACCACATTGTTCTCTCGACAATTAATCGTTGAGGGTAACTTTCTTCAAATTCTGAAAGGCTCGTGTTGTGCTTTGATGGAAGCTCACGTTCGTCATTTATCGACGAGATTCAACGTTCTAGGTCACGAGAATCGCGTGTTTATTCGTCGAGACTGCGAGGAAAAATCTGGGGAATGCCCGAAGGAAATAGTTGAAGGGTGGTTTCCTCGACACTGGGAGAAAAAATTATTGAATTTGAGAACATGAATTCATTTATTAAATGAAAGTATTAATTCGATTATTTATTTGTTGATCCAAGAAAATCACTCTTCATTTAAAAAAATATTTTCACGGATCTATTACTCCATTGTATTAAACTCTTATTTAATAGTAAAAATTAAATGCATGATAGATTTGATTAAATTTGTATTCGTTGGATTAATTACATTGATTGCATCGTAAACATGAGATTATTTGGATTTAAAAAACTAATTCAATGCGATATTATTTTTTTCGAAAAAATTATTTTCTTGCAATAAAGTGATTATTATTTTGCTTCAAACATTAGATTATTTGAATCTAAAAAACGACTTCAATTCGAAATTATTTTTTTTTGAACAAAATTATTTATGGCATCATAAACATGAGATTATTTGGATCTAAAAAACAAATTCAATACGATATTATTTTTTTCGAAAAAATTATTTTCTTGCAATAAATATATTATTATTTTGCTTCAAAAAATATTTTTATTTAAATAGATTTGATTGGATTTGTATTCATTAGATTATAATTACATTCATCTCATCATAAACATTAGATTATTTGAATCTAAAAAACGACTTCGATGCGAAATTATTTTTTTTGAAAAAAATTATTTATGGCATCGTAAACATGAGATTATTTGGATCTAAAAAATGATTTCAATACGAAATTATTTTTTTCGAACAAAATTATTTCTTTGCAATAAATTCATCATTATTTTACTTCTAAAAATATCTCCATTTAAATAGATTTTAATAAATTTTGAATTCATTGGATTAATTAGATTTATTGCATCATAAACATGAGATTATTTGAATCTGAAAAACGACATCAATGTCAAATTATTTTTTTCGAACAAAATGATTTCTTTGCAATAAATTCATCATTATTTTACTTCTAAAAATATTTCTGTAGTATTTTCAATATTTATTAGATATAAAATTGATTGTGATTATTTTAAAAGAAGCTGTAGTAAAATAAATAACACATTGTTTTATTCCAATAGAATATTTGTTCGGAATGATTAAATTTTTATTTCCTTCAAGCAAAGAACTATCATTTCTATAGTATACTTTAATAGTATACATAAGTTGTTGAAAACTAAAAAACTGGTTTTTCAAATGTTTTCTTATATTCGAATCTTCATAACTCCTAACTTTTTTCAAGTGCATAGTTGTAGTCGATAGCGTAATAGGTAGCGTGTTAGGTAGTTAGGTAGGATAGGTATGATGATAGGTAGGGTCGAGGGTTCGAATCTCGGTCGGACAGAGAAATTAGATCGGGGAATTGGCGCAGATTTGTCTTTTTTTTTCTATTTATCTCTTTTTGGGGTCACTAAACTATGCATATTAAATTATTTGGCAAGGGCTATATATTTTTTATAAAATGTTTAGCAACGATTAATAAACACACATTTGATTGAATCAATCATTTTTCCCGTTGATTGGACTAATTAATTTGTTGATTCAACAAATTTTTGTTCTCAGTGCTTCCTGTATTAAAAGGCATGCATGTTTTGAACGATGAAATGTGTTCTTGATTCAAACAACATATTACATACAATTGATAACATATTGTTAGATTCAAGTAAATTCGTTTATTGAAACAGAAATTTATGGGATTGACTGAAAAAAATGAACCAAGTAAATGTATAAGGGAACTAATCTGTTTTGACCAATAATGAAAAAAATGATTTTTTGCCTCCAAGACGTTATTTCATTGGTTCTAGTAATTTTTTTTCTCAGTGTCCCCTTCTTCGCTGCTCCGAGGATCGATTTTCACTCAATTTTTCTATCATTTCAGCGTACAACTTTTTTTCGTGTGAAATAATTTCCTCTCCGGAAAAATAAACATCGAGATGTTTAAAGTCCAACGAAAATTCAAATTCCAATTTACGGTTAAACCCGCTTTACGCGTTTTCACCGAAGGTTCGCCAATAATTTCGCCTCACAGACGCGTTTATCTTGGCGTTTTTCTTCCCTCTCCTCGTGCTTTTTTCGCTCGGATCCGTAAACCTGTAACTCATTTTATTCATGAGCTTCGTAAACTCCGCGGTACAGTTGTCACGATGACTTTCAGGAAAAACTCGCCCTCGCTTCACTCCAACTTTCTCGCTTTTCTTCCTTTTTCTCTCTTTCCCGCTGTCCGTCTTTTTCCTGGACTCTCCATCTCTCTCTCTCTTTCTCTTGCACTCGTGACACTGTGAAGCAAGATATGTGAAGCATTTATTTGACAAATTGAGACAGCGGTTATCCCAGAAATTCGTTGGGTTGGATTAATGCCGAGCATGCTCGGAAATCGCGATGAAGAGCGCACCAAGCTTGCGTCTTTGAGCAGAAAGCTCCCTCCAAAAGCTCTTTCATGGAAGTTCCATTCAGTCGTCCATTTCGCCAAATATGAGAACAAAATTTGCCATCGCATTTAAATACTCGTTTATTAAATGAAAGCTCTTGCCGTCCGTAAAATTTTCAGCTTCGCTCGGAATTTGTTTAATTATTTTGTTATTGTACATTAATTATTATTTGTAAAATTATTTTATTATTTGTTTAATTATCTTTACTCGAAAAGGTTTGCCCAAAAATTTTACGTAAAAAAGCCACGTTCGTTTTAATTTACGATAAAAAGAAATTTTATCATTCCGCATTTGAAAAAAATCCTGTTAATTAGAAATGTGCACGTTGCTTTCTCATTTTTCTTCATACAGTTTTTAAAAAAATGCATCAACAGGAAAAAGTGTGTTTTGATAAAAATTCATGAGATTTTCACGTTTTTAGGGAAACCAAAAGATGAATTAAAGATTTTTTTTGTTTTTTTATTTTAGTCACGATTGAGTATGTTCGCTAAAATGACTGTAATTTTTTTTCTAGGTAAGATATAACTTGAGCTTATTCTCTTTATGACGAAGCTTTAAAATATTTGACGCAATGAAACATTTCCATTCTTATTCAACGATCTTTACAATTTTTGTGTGGCTACAAAAATTTGGTTATCAGAATAAGCCAAACGGTATTTTTCAAATTTACTGACGACATTTGCTAAAAAAAAAAAATCCCAATCGAACCAAATCGAAGTTACGAGCACTTGAAATTTTGATTTTCCGAGATTTTTGAAATAGCGCCCAAAATCAAGCCAATTTTATTTTTCGCCATTAAAAACCACTTTTTAATGAAATTTTTATGGCTGCTTCAAAATCATACAGAGTTTTTATTGAAAAAAAAATTATATAAAGGAGCAAAAAATAAGAAAAAAATGTTATCATCAAAACTTCAAAAAATCTCAACCATTCTTAAGCAGATTTTCAACAATACAAAACTGAAGAACAATCTTTTCCGTATCTAAATTATTATCAACACTCAAAAATGACGAAAAAAAAATCATATCTGTAAAATCAATTAAACCGGAAGTGTCGGGAAATTAAGGGCGTGAAATATCGACGCCGTCGCTTGAGTCTCGTTAATCTTTGGTCTTAGTAAACGAAATGTCAACGACACATCGTTTGAGTGCTACAAATAATCCCAGAGCAAGAGAGAGAGAGAGTGTGTGTGAGTTAGTGAGTTAATGGCTTAATTTCGCATATCGCTAACGCAGTTAGATCCTAGACAGCGATAACGCGGCCACGGTCTAGAAACATCTGAGAAATCTGCTTCTGATAGTTCCGCTCTTTACCCCTAGGGAGTCTCCACACACACACACACACGCACACACACACACACACACACACACACACACACACACACACACACACACAAACTACCATCTTGTGCTGCGCCATCTTCCCCTCTCGGAGAGCTCAAAAACTGCAAACTCAATTAACCGAGCCGTCTAATTAACACCCTATCTCTCTCCTGCAACCCCCTGTTTGGCTTCCTCGGCTTGTTTCTTCAACCCTCTCTGGCTCCAGTCGCTCCAAGCCTCGCAATTTCCTTGATGTTGGTACAACAAGAATAAGCATTCCCCTCTCGCCACCCCCGAATTTCACAGCACAATTTTTCTCCACGTCTTTGTTTACCTTTGTATACATTTTTTCAGAAATCTCCTTTTCCTTCTTTGACACAATCAAGGGGGAAAAATCCGCCATTGGTAACATTTATAGAAGAGAAAAACGAGAAATGCATCTCATATTCCAGAATAATTTATGAAGCTAGAGAGAAACTGGAACACGACGTTTATTGTTTATTGTTCTTACGTTGAAAATATGCGCGTCGTATAAACAATAATGAACAATGAATCTGACCATACACACCGTGGCTTTGTGCATATAAATATTACACGTGGAATATCGTAGTGCGAAATGCAAGCTCGTGGACTTAAGTCACTATCGGGAAATTGCATCTCGCTGTTTGTTTCCAGTAATAAGTACGAGGGCGTGCATACAATTGTACAATTGTACGTGTAAGGAGGACGCCCGACAATGCTAAATACTCTGAATCTTAAAATATCCCTAACTCTATTCTCTCACAATGATATGAGGTATTCCCGCTCAACGGGACCCCCTTTTAGGCCGACCTCTTTCGATTTTCTTGAAACTCGAGTATGTTTTAGTGTTGCCTGAAAGTATATTGTACACCAATTTTCAGACCTCTAACTATAATACTATTTGGAATACACCAAAAGTTATATTTCAAACTTTTTGCGTATTCAGCGCTTCGGAGCTTTGGCACGGCGTGAAATAAAATCGAAAAAATTCTTTGACAATAGCTCTCAATCGGAAATTTCCTGCACTTTTCGAAAACAAGATCAGCGATTCCGAAAAAAACGGATTAATTTTAATTTCGGCCAAAAACCGAAAAAATTGATTTACAAAAAAAGAGCATCATTTAATTCGGCGAAACAATTTTTTTCATGTTTTGTGTCAATCTGAGAAGTCGCGATATAAATTTCAAGTTGGAACTCACATCCGTTTACTAATGCCAAGTTTTTGAGTAGGATAAAAATTCTTAAATATCGTGTTTTTCGTATTCAACAGTTCACTGATGTATTATATAGCGTTTTTTTAACGAATTTTGAAATTAGTAAATTTATTAAATTTATTAAATTAAATTTATTAAATAATCAAATTTATTCAATTTATTAAATTAAATTGATTAAATTAAATTTATTAAATCAAATTTATTAAATTTTGAATTGAACAAATTTATAAAATTCGACATTCGTTAAAAAAACTATATAATATATCAGAGAACTGTTGAATACAAATACAAAGATATAATACAAAACATGAAAAAAACTGTCCCGCTGAATTAAATTATGCCCTTTTTTTGTAAATCAATTTTTTCGGTTTTTGGCCGAAATTCAAATCAATTCGTTTTTTTTTCGGAATTGCTGATATTTTTTCCGAAAAGCGCATGAAATTTCCGATCGAAAGCTATTGTCAACGAATTTTTTCGATTTTATTTCGCGCCGTGCCAAAGCTCCGAAGCGCTGAATACGCAAAAAATTTGAAATATAACTTTTGGTGTATTCCAAAGAGTATTATAGTTAGAGATCTGAAAATTGGTGTACAATATACTTTCAGGAAACACTAAAACATACTCGTATTCCAATAAAATCGAAAGAGGTTGGCCTAAAAAGGGGTCCCGTTGAGCGGGAATACCTCATATACAATTTGAGCGAACTCGATAAAAAAAAAATATTTTTACCATTCTTTTTGTTAAAACATATTTGTTAATATTTTGACACTAAACAAAAAAAAATCGAGAAAAAAATGAAAATCAAATAAGTCATAAGCTGGTGAAGTTGGGGCTAAAAAAAGGGGTGTGCTGACTGACAGGATAGCAACTTTTCTAGTCATCCGATACAAAATTTAAAAAAAGATTCTTAATTAGTAAGAATGTCGATGTATCTCCTACTTCAGACAAAACAAAAAAAAATTTGCAAAATGGCGGCTGTCGGAACAAAAAAGACCGGTTTTGAATATTTTTTTCATAGTTTTTCATAGTTTTTCATTGTTTTACGATAGTAACAAAAATAATTTTGATACAAAAGTGGTAGGAGCGATAGAGAATTATACATTGGAGATTGGTAAAAAATTTCAAGTAAATCGGTTCTAAATTCTGCGTCACTAAAATAGCTGTAACTTCGTAAATTATTAGAATTTAATAATTTCCTTTCGAGGATATATTCTCAAAAGTTCAAACTTTGAGAATATGCAAAAAAAAATTTTTTTTCAACATTCTAGACCAGAATACCCTCTTTAAAAAAATTTTCAAATTTAAAATTTGCGAGAAATGCGTAAGACGCTCTTACAGATGTGACTTCCTCAAGAAGGAAGCTTTGTTGTTACGAAAAAATTATGAGAGAGTGCAAATCTCGAATTTGCAAGTTTTTTCCAAATTATTCTTGATTATCTGTGCTTAAGGCTGTACATAAAAGACCCAAAATTTAATACCAACCATCTTGATTAAAATTCGTTTGTATTTAATTTTAAAAAATTGAAAAATATTGAAAATAATAAAAGTAATATTAAAAAAAAAGATTCTTTGAGTGATAACTCTATCGATATACATTTTTCAAACTTGAAATCTCAAAATTTGCGGAAGCTAGATCGACGACGTTTTTTTTTTTTGAAAAATATAAAGTCGCACAAAATTTGCACACTCCAATTAATTTTCGCAAAACTTATATAGCAATATAAAAACGAAAATCTGACATGAAAATCTAAAAAAAAAACTTCGACGAAAACAAATCTTCCTTCATGAGGAAGCAAGAATAAAAATCCTCATACTAGATTTTTACACCCAAAAAAAACTTCTAAAAATCGACACTCTGAAGTTTCTGCCGAGCGTCAAAATGATCGGCTGTAACACACTGTAAAATTTTATCCGATCGTCTTAAAATTTTCACACGACGTGAAGATGATAAACTAGGAAAAATATCGTTCTCACAAAGAAAACAAAGTAATTTTTCCGTCCTTTACGACGAGAATATACGTCTTAACGATGAATTTAACGATGGGAAGTATAAGGCGAGACGGAAAACAGTTTTTATCGTCCATTACAAGGCTTGTGTGCGCGGTTGATTGTCGGGGTAATTTCTAATATCGTTGAATTGGCAATTGCGGGATTATGTCGTTTTTACCGTATGCGAAAAATTCGATTATAATCGAGGCTCGTAATGTGCATTTCCGCGTGGCGATGCTCGACTCTATTGTCCAATGAGAAGCGTCGTTCCGCCGGGAAATACTGGAGAACACACCAAGAAGCAAAGAACCTTTTCCTCAATGACATTTGCCAATATGTCAGGACTGGGTCATTCGAGCGTACGATTCTTGGCCTCTTTATCGTCGAATAAAACTCGTTACCGTCGATGTAATTTCATAAAGTTCACGGGTTAATCGTTGTAATTTATCGGAATCCATTGCCGGGACTTCGACCTACATCGTCTCCAAGATCTTGATAATAACTTCACCCCCAGACCCCCGGCGGCAATTTCACGTGTGGCTTTCGGTTAATTGGTTTTCGATCGTGCTCCAGAATGATCGCCAGTTCCAAAAAAACCGAAGAGGTCCGATAATACCACCCTGCAAACGTATTACAACCAGATTTGCGAAAATAGTAATGTAAAAGTAATGCATTACCCATTAGTTTAAATAATGTGTATTGGACGAGTTTTCCATTACGCATTACAAAAGTAATGTGTAATAGATGCGTGCTCCATTACAATTTAAAAAAATAATGTGTAATGGAGGCGTGCTCCATTACAAATAAAAAAAGTATCGTGTAATGGATGCATGTGCCATTACAATTAAAGAAAGTCATGTGTAATGGATGCATGTGCCATTACAAATACAAAAAGTAATGTGTAATGGATGCGTGATCGATTACAAATAAAAAAGTAATGTGTAATGGATGGAGTGCTCCATTACAAATGGAAAAATTGCCGTGCTCGTATTAGAAACTTGCACATTGCTGTTTCATTATTTTATTTCGCTTACTAAAAGTTCATCCACAATAATCACAAATGATCCCTAAAGTAAAAAAAAAAACCATGCAAATTATTTAAAGATTCAATAAATCGACAAATTTTGTATCAGTAGCTTGTCATTTTTATTAGATTGCTTATAATTATGGGTAACAGCGAGTACAAGCAAGGTCAATATAAAGTTGGATAATTTTTGGGGTTGAGTACATTTTCGTACTTTATATTTAACGATGAACTGTCTGTTTTTTTTGTTTCTATTTTTTAACTTTATGGATCATTTGTGATAATTGTGGATGAACTTTTAGTGAGCGAAATAAAATAGAGACAACAATGTGCAAGTTTCTAATATGAGCACGGCAATTTCTCTATTTGTAATGGAATATTCTCCACTGCAAATTCCTTTTTTTGAAAATTGTAATTTGTAATGGAACGTGCATACATTACACATTACTTTTTTATTTTTTAATGGAACACGCATCCATCACACATTACTTTTTTTATTTGTAATGGGACATGCATCCATTACACATTACTTTTTCATTTGTAATGGGACATGCATCCATTACACATTACTTTTTTTATTTGTAATGCGACACGCATCCATTGCACATTACTTTTTTTATTTGTAATGGCACATGCATCCATTAGACATTACTTTTTTTATTTGTAATGGGACATGTATCCATTACACATTACTTTTTTTATTTGTAATGGTACACTTATCCATTTCACATTATGCAGTGTAATGGGTAAAAACACAGTAATGCATTATCAAAGTAATGCATTATTTGCAACTCTGATTACAACCCCCAAAGATCGCCTATTCTTGGGCCAACTCTCAAAAGGGACACCGGAATCCCCAATCCAAGAACACGCCCGCTTAATTGCCGACCAGATTTCCAGGAACCATCGAAACATGGGAAATAAGGATCAGGGTACGTTTATCGAAGAATATAACGATCCTGGAAACGTGCGATAACGAGTCCGGAATTGGTCCAAATTCAAAGTTGGCGCTTGTTCGGTGACTTCCGGAGTGCACTTGCTGCTCCATTGTAACGAGATTGAATATCGAAAAAAAAAAACAATACTGGCACATTCAAGGGCTGTCGGAGAGGGAAAATTGAAAAATGATCCAATTGAAAAAAAATCGCCTGAAATAGGGACGAAAAAAAAGCTGCGCGAAGCTAGCAAAAAAAAAAGGAGCGATTGGATGAGTGCTTCGCAAGCTCGCAAAAAATAATTGGACGATGGGGAAAACATTGTGTAAACTGAGGGGAAGTAACGAGGAAGTAACGAGAGTACCTAAAATTTTCATTATCCCAATTAACCCAGCCTGAATATCTCTGGGGATGTTTCATCACACTCAAACGTGGCCAGAAATGGCGGAAATTTCTCCTCTTCTTTTATCATCTTTCTTCCTTCCTCAGTCTCGGTGTGTTACACTCGAAACGAATGGAACGAGCAACAACGGGACTCGAGAAACTTTCGACAAAATTGCCATGATCAGCGTGAGTCGCGATCCCATTCGAATTGACGTATTTTCCCTCACGCCATTTTCCAACACTCTCTCGAACTCTCCGAGCAATAATCCTCGCTTTCATCGTTCTTTCCCATCGATTTTCTCATTTACTCCTTTTTCCAGCTGCCACTCTTTCTTCCTCCTCTATTACCTTTCACGTTTCGTCTTTTTCTTCCTCTTTTTCATCCCCTATTCGTTAGAGGGCATCAAAGACCCAGGATTATTATTCTGTGAGGTTATGAAAACGAGCAAAAATTACTAGAACCAATGAAATAAAGGTTTGAAGGTAAAAAATCATTTTTTTCATCATTTGCCAAAACATATTAGATTGGTTCCCTCATATATTTACTTGGTTCATTTTTTTCAGTCAATTCCATAAATTTCTGTTTCAATAAACGAATTTATTTGAATCTAACAATATGTTATCAATTGTATGTAATATGTTGTTTGAATCAAGAACACATTTTATCATTCAAAACATGCATGTCTTTTAATACAGGAAGCATTGAGAAAAAAAATTTGTTGAATCGACAAATTAATTAGTCCAAACAAGAGGAAAAATGATTGATTCAATCAAATGCGTGTTTATTAATCGTTGCTAAACATTTTATAAAAAATATATAGCCCTTGCCAAATAATTTAATATGCACAGCTAGTGGCCCCAAAAAGAGATAAATAGAAAAAAGACCAATCTGCGCCAATTCTCCGATCTAATTTCTCCGTCCGACCGAGATTCGAATCCTCGACCCTACCTACCATCATACCTATCCTACCTAACTACCTCACACGCTTACTATTACGCTATCGATTACCCTTGAAAAAAGTTAGGAGTTATGAAGATTCGAATATAAAAAAAAAGTTTAAAACTAGTTTTTTTAATTTTTAACAACTTATGTATGCTATTAAAGTATACTATAGAAATGATAGTTCTTTGCTCGAAGGAATTAAAAATTTCATCATTCCAAACAAATATTCCATTGGAATAAAATAATGTATTATTTATTTTACTACAGCTTCTTTTTAAATAATCACAATCAATTTTATATCTAATAAATATTGAAAATACTACAGAAATATTTTTAGAAGTAAAATAATGATGAATTTATTGCAAAGAAATAATTTTGTTCGAAGAAAATAACTTCGTATTGAAGTCATTTTTTATATCCAAATAATCTTATGTTTAATATGCCATAAACAATTTTCTTCAAAACAAATAATTTCATATTGAAGTCGTTTTTTCGATTCAAATAATCATCATTTTAGATTCGAATAATCTAATGTTTATGATGCGATAAATGTAATTAATTTAATGAATACGAATTCAATCAAATCTATTTAAATAAAAATATTTTTTGAAGCAAAATAATAATGACTTTATTGCAAGAAAATAATTTTTTCGAAAAAAATCATTTCGTATTGAATTCGTTTTTTAGATTCAAATAATCTCATGTTTATGAATGCGATCAATGTAATTAATCCAATTAATACAAATTTAATCAAATCTATCATGCATTTGATTGTTACTATTAAATAAGAGTTTAATATAATGGAGTAATAGATTCGTGAAAATGTTTTTTTAAATGAAGACAAGTTTTCTATTACGCATTACAAAAGTAATGTGTAATGGATGCGTGCTCCATTACAATTTAAAAAAGTAATGTGTAATGGAGGCGTGCTCCATTACAAATAAAAAAAAGTAATGTGTAATGGATGCATGTCCTATTACAAATACAAAAAGTAATGCGTAGTGGATGCATGTCCCATTACAAATACAAGAAGTAATGTGTAATGGATGCATGTGCCATTACAAATAAAAAAAAGTAGTGTGTAATGGATGCTTGCTCCATTACAATTGAAAAAAGTAATGTGTAATGGAGGCGTGCTCCATTAAAAAAAAAAAAATGTATTGTGTAATGGAAGAGTGATTTTCTTGGTTCAACAAATAAATAATCGAATTGATACTTTCATTTAATAAATAAATTCATGTTCTCAAATTCAATATTTTTTTTTTCTTAGTGCACGAAGGGGTGAAGAAATTGAGTGACTCTCGAGTTTACACACTCGTGATCCATCCGAAATTCCAAGGATCCATTTGCGGAACTTGAAACGTCCATTAACGCAATTAAACGCGAGCGTCTTTTGCCCGAGGACGGATGATCGATTGGGACGAATAATTCGATTGGGCGGAGCCCATTAATTGCACTTGAATTCAGAATTGGCCGCGTTCGATGTACCGGAAGTTCGTCATCGTCATGGTCCTTCAACCCTTCTTGGACTTCCTCGCGCCATGATTTATTCGAGTCTGATGAATCGTTTTGATTCAATCTCCATCAATCGTTAATCGTTCGGAATTGGACCCACTTAATTCTGGGTCTGTTCTTCTTTCTTGTCGTTGCGGCGGTCACGATTGCTTCTCGGAGGAGTCGATTGAAGTCGCTCTATCCCTCCTTTCAATCGATTCGGTGTGCGATTGATTATCGTATTTATAGAGTCGCGGCGAAGTCGAAGAGAAGCCACTTGATCGTAAAACAGCGGCGATTTCTTTAATGATGTCCATTCAACCGAGGCGACTTTCTTGTTGACCCATCGATGTCCTTTAGCTTCTCACTGCTGTTGCCTTTTCAAACAATCGTTCTCATTTCTTCGACGATCCGACCATCGCGATAATTAGCAAACTGTCGAAGATAAACAAAAATTTATTCCACGATGGAATTTTGTGATTATCGTTTTCCATTACTCTTTCGCAATTCCATGTCCTTTTCTTGCAAATAAAAAGAACACATACATACATAGAAGTCGAAAAAATTGGGAAATGCATTTTCAGTGACAATTCTCAGAGTGAACGGTGGAAAATTTATTTCTGAGCTTAAAGGAAATCTTGGGAGGTTGAAAAATGTCTCCTGGTTCAGATGTCTAAAAAAGTTGTTTTAGGCCATTTTTTTTACAGAGGAAGAAACAATGGAACTTTTAAAAATTCTAAGTGGGTCATTCCATGTCGAATCGAGTTGGAATCGACCTCTGTTTTTTGAAATTTCGTCAGAAGTTTTAGTTTTCAATAAAACGAAGTTCTATACCAAAGGAAACAAATTAAATTTTTTTTTTGACAGTTATGCAAAATTCAAAATTTCACAATTTTTCGAATCTTTCAAGTTTATTTTTTAAATATCTTGAAAACTATTATAGTTACGAAAAATAGTTCTGAATTTGTTTTGAAGAGTATATTTGGGACTAGAGAAAAAAAATTATTCGGAAAAAAATGTTGAAAAATGATGAATTTGGAAAATTGAATTTAAAAAAATCGTGAAAATCCAAGTGACATCTTTTATTTTTCTAAAACTTTCAGGTTCTTTTAATATCAGTACAAGGTATTATATAAAAAAAAAATTACCCAAAATTTAATGATTATCATGGATTTGCACGATTTTTAAAAATTCAAAATTCTCCAAATTCATCATTTTTCAATTTTTTTTTCGGAATATTTTTTTTTCGTAGCCCCAAGTATACTCTTCAAAACGAATTAGAACAATTTTTCGTAACTATAATAGTTTTCAAGATATTTAAAAAATAAACTGGAAAGATTTGAAAAATTGTGAAATTTTGAATTTTGAATAACTTTTGAAAAAAAAATTAAAAAATTTTTTCCTTCGGTAGAACTCCGTTTTATCGAAAACGAAAACTTCTGACTAAATTTCATCGAAATTGAGAGTGGTCGATTCCAAGTCTTGGTTGATTTGACATGGAATGACCCAAGGGTATTTTTACGCATATTTGAAGAGTGGAAAACAAATTTATTAAATTTATGCGACGGTTTTTTCCAGATTTTTTTAGTTCATCAACAATAAAAATAAACTTTAATTAAACGTAATTTTGGTTTTCACTTTTCAGACAAGAATTATAAACGCCACCTTTCACAAGAATCCCCAACTTCAGCGCCGAGTCGTTTCAATGCTCAGCCAATTACTCCGCCATTTTGCGACAGTTTAACGATAAAATTTTTTATTTTGTACTTTCTAAATGTGCTCTAAAATATCCACAGAATTAAAAAAAATTCTATTTATTCTTTCCCTATGAAAAAAAATCGCAAAAAATTTCGTTTTTGAGTCTTTAATCTTTTCGACTTTAACTTTCCTTAACTTTCGATATCATTGACAAATAGTTTCTCGAGACTATAAGTAGACGAACTAAAGCCTCAATCTTGACGCCACTGAGTCATCGAAATTACACGTGTCGTCCTCAATCGGATGGTTACAAACACAGATCCGAGTTATCATCCAGATTAACAAGGAATATGCGTCACCAAAGTGCACATAATTCGCTGCTCGTTCGAGCTTGTCCCGGATCAATGAATACCTATCGCCATGAACGGATTTCGGATCGATTTTGCGCAAAGTATATATATACACATACATATATCTGCGCTTTTATCGCGGCGGTGTACCAGAAAATGATAAATTTACTCGATGAATTCCGAGCAATAACATCGGGAGGGAAATATCTGCATGCAGACTCCGTTCTCTCCGGGCTTTTCTGGCTCTCGTTCAACTTTTAATGTCACACATATAAATACATATCAATGGAAGTGAAACACGATGCTCTATGTAAATTCCAAAAATAAATGGGCAGAGATTTGGATGCGTTTCGGTCTCATTTTGACATTTCTGATTTTGGTTCAAAATCTATTTTCTAGTGGGATTCAGACATTGATCAAGGACAATTGTGTCCATAACTGGAGCATAATCGACCATTACTTGGCCTCGGAGTAGGGAAGCGTGGGGCTAGTTGTAACAGTTTTTGGAAAAAGGCCTGTAACACCTAAAACATGTATGCTTTTAAGATTGTGAGTAAGAGAGTTTGTAAAGTATATATCTGAGCACTAATTCCAATTGAAAAATAATTTTAAATCTTTACCCATCTTTTACACCAGACGTTTTTTGAAAAAATGGAAGCTGTTACAACTTACCCCATGTCCGGGGCTAGTTGTAACACGCTCGGGGCAAGTTGTAACAATAAAAAGACTGGCAACATTTATAAAAAAGAACACGTTTTTATTGGTAGTCTTGTATTATTCATCGTGGTTCATTCTTGTGATTATTATAATCTTTGGTAGTCTCTCATGCTAAAAAAAATCCAATACAATAACTTGGCATATTTTTCTGGGCAATATTAGAGTAAAGAAGAGTAAAAGAATACACGAAAAGCCGCAAATAATTTGTAATTATATGTAATCACTATACTACAAGTTGTAATAATATTATTTATGGGGCGTTCCACGCCAAACCGGACACCATTTAGCTTTTGCATCTCCGATTTTTTTCAAATTTTTTTTATGTTTTAGTATTGATTGAAAGAGGTCTTCATGATTTTTTTCAATTTTTTTTGTCGAGCCGTTTTCAAAATATCGATTTTTCAAAAATTAGGCTACTTTTTTTTTCAAACACCCATAACTTTGCGAAAAATGGGCCAAACGGGACGTTTTTTTTCAAAATTTTTGTTTTTAAACCTACTTTTGATAAAAAATATTGAAAAAAAATTTCAAACCGTATTTCTATGAGATTTTCAAGTTTTAAAAATAAATTGTTGATTTACAAAAAATACGTACTGATCGATTTTCTTGAAATTTTTTCGTGAAAAACTGTCACTTATTTCACAACTTTTATGCCTCAGTAGGTAATGGGATAGCGATGGGATCTATTTTTTTTTTTCGATTTTTCAATTTCCATACTTTATTTCCATATTCAATTTATATCTTGAAAACGGATCAACAAAAAAAATTGAAAAAAATCATAGAGGCCTCTTTCAACCAATACTAGAACATTAAAAAATTGGAAAAAATTGGAGATACAAAAGCTAAATGGTGCTAAATTAAAAATCGAAAAAAATAGATCTCATCGTTTACCCATTATCTCGTTAAGCTTAAAAGTTGTGGAATGGATGACAGTATTTACAAAAAAAATTCAAGAAAATCGATTGGTACGTGTTTTTTGTGAATCAACAATTTATTTTTAAAACTTGAAAATCTCATAGAAATACGGTTTGAATTTTTTTTCAATATTTATTATCAAAAGTACGTTTAAAAACAAAAATTTTCAAAACAAAAAACGTCCCGTTTGGCCTATTTCTCGCAAAGTTATGGGCGTTTGAAAAAAAAAGTATCCTAATTTTTTAAAAATCGATATCTTGAAAACGGCTCGACAAAAAGAATTGAAATAAATCATGAAGACCTCTTTCAACCAATACTAAAACATAAAAAATTTTGAAAAAAATCGGAGATGCAAAAGCTAAATGGTGTCCGGTTTGGTGTGGAACGCCCCTCATACAAATACATGTAGAGAGCAGAAAAAAATACACGCGCATTGGCCAAGTTCTAACATGTTACAACTTGCTCCATGGGCTCATTATGTCTGATTAATGAAATATCTCAAAAACTACAAACTTTAAAATAATTTTGAAAAAAGCAAATGAAAGCTAGTTAAATTTACGATGTAACAAGGAAAATAGGCGAAATAGAGCTCGTGTGCATATCCTCTTATTTTGATGTCTCGCGGGGAATTAACGGTGTTTACGTTATGCCACGTGTTATAAGAAGCACATTCAGCAAAAAAATTAAATCAAAATGTTTCTAATTCCCGGTCAAAATTGAGTGTTACAACTTAACCCTGTTACAACTAGCCCCACGCTCCCCTAAGAGTTCATCCCTCTAAAAGCTCCTCAGGGTCTCGCCGTCCTCCAACTTTGAAAATTCGCGGCATTCGTGCGAATCTTCCGTATGACTTGTTGACACGTATCCGGATGGTCATGACGCACCGATGGCTTTTCATCCGTGGATTTTCATCGTCGCAACTGGAAAGCTCGAACTATACCTGCGCCGATGTGGTGATGCATACAAGTTTTGTGCTTTATCGCACATTGACCCTTTTCCCTTTCCCTCCCTCTTCCCTTTCTCTTTCTCTCTCTGGTACCAGCAACCAAAACCTCGGCAACGAAACGCCAACCCAATTTTCCAACCGCGCCGTGTCCCAGCGTGTACCCGGCAGCGATGCCGCGCTTTCTGGCGAACTTGCAGCGACAGCATAACGCCATTTCGAATGCAGACAACGTGTATAGCCCGGCAATAGTGGCCCCTCAGCCCCAGAGCAAAATTCACGCGTGTACAAGAGCGAGAGAGGGAATGAGAGAGAGGGATAACATCGTTGGAGAACGCCAGATGGCCACCCTGTCCTCTCTTCACTTTGGGGCTGTTCGTACTCGCCACCCGCGCGCCCTCTTCCCCTCGGAATATCATTTGATCGTGCGGACTGTTCCCCTCGGTCTGCACGTACAAGTTTTGATATTGTTTTGCACTTTGGCCGGCCAGTTGAACGCGGTTTCATCATCCTCCGCAAACTCAACGTTTCCCGCTATATCCAATCTCGATCCCTCAATCTCACGTCCCGGATTCCCGATACGAGGCTTCTTCGTTGCCTCCGACAAAAAGTGCGAAAGAATGAAGTGCTTTTTGGGGTCTGAAGTGTCTCGGACTAATGGAAGAATCAGACAGTCAGGAATTATGCTGGAGGGTTTCTTAAAGGGATGAGAATACTTTTCTGACTCGTTTGAGACTTTGAAGACGTCCAGCACGTCCAAAAATGCACTCCAGCAGATAATTTATCATGCAGGGATAACAATGAAAATGATAAAAATGTATTTTGCTCATTCTTTACAATTACTTGCTCGTATTTATTCGCCGGGAATTCAATTCCAGGATTCCTGACCCCTCATAACTTAATTCCAGGATTCCTGACCCGTCATAAGATAAATGACCCCTCACAACTTGATTCCAGGATTCTTGACCCCTCATAACTTAATTTCGGGATTCCTGACCCCTCATAAATTAAATGGCCCTCATAACTTAATTCCAGGGTTCCTGACCCTTCATAAGTTAAGTGACCCCTCATAACTTAATTCCAGGATTTCTGACCCCTCATAAGTTAAGCGACCCTTCATAACTTAATCATGATAAACAGTCATTTGCAGCATTGCAAAAAATGTGACTTCTCGGCATCGTCTCTTCGATAAATATTGATCGATCTGTAACAATCGGAAAGATTCTTGTAATTTGGACTTGTTGTTACTGTCTATCGAGGCAAATTTTTGAGTTTGAAAAAATTGAACAATTTAGGGGAGTATAAAACAGTTGTTTTGTGTCAAAAATTTTGCTGTACAATTATTTGTAAGGAAAGTTTATAGCAGAATATCAAAAAATGGGCTCGATAGACTATAGAGAAAATAATTTGGAACAGCTTAGAAGAAGGAACATCGAAAAATATTGAAAACTGTACGAGTTATCGTGCTGACCGTGTCGGAAAAAAGAGCTTCCAGTTTTTTTCCAGTTGCGAGCGACTAAAGCAAGGATTTCAATAATATCTTTACTATTCTGGAAACTGGCATTAAATCTTCCTTCCCAGCTTCATATCAGAGTTGGGCAGAGTACTTGGAAGTACTTCAAGTGTCAAGTACAAAGTACTGTAGGTACTTGAAGTACGAAGTACTTGTTACTTGCAAGTACTCGTCAAGATGAGTACTTGAAGTACAAGTACTTGAAAAAATCAAGTGCTAGTATCAAGTACTTTTCAAGTTTTCGGATACGTCTCGTAAATTCTGGTACTTGGGTCATTCCATCTCAAATCGACCAAGAGTTGGAATCGACCACTTTCAATTTCGATGAAATTTAGTCAAAAGTTTTGTTTTATCATAGAACCAAGTTCTACCAAGGAAAAAAAATTAATTATTTTTTTTCAAAAGTTATGCAAAGTTCAAAATTTAACCATTTTTCAATTTTTTTTTTCTAAATATCTTGAAAACTATGATAGTTATGAAAAATCGTTTGTTGCGTCTTGAAGAGTATACTTGGGGCTACGAAAAAAAAATATTCCGACAAAATATTTTGAAAAATGTTGAATTTGGAGAATTTTGAATTTTTTAAAATCGTAAAAATTCACAATTAACATTGAATTTTTTGTTCAATTTTTTAAATATTATACCTTGTACTGATTTGAAAAGATTCTGAAATTTTCAGAACGGTGTTTTTTTTGTTTTAAAAATAAGAATTTTTTTAAGTTGAGGAATCATGTAATTTTGTAATTTTGAGCAGTCAGAATTACATGATTGATCAACTTCACTTAACTTCAAAATTCAAAAATTCATATTTTTGAAACAAACAAAACACATTTCTGAAAATTTCAGGATCTTTTAATATCAGTATATAAAAAAAGTCATATAAAAAAAGTAAAACCAAAAATTTAGTATTGATCATGGATTTTTACGATTTTGCAAAATTCAAAATTCTCCAAATTCATCATTTTTCAAAAATTTGTTTCAGAATATTTTTTTTTTTCGTAGCTCCAACTATACTCTAGACGAACCCAGAACGATTTTTTCGTAACTATGATAGTTTTTGAAATATTTAAAAAATAAACTTGAAAAAATGGTGAAATTTTGAATTTTCGACAAAAAATCTTAATTTTTTCGCTTTGTTAGAACTTTGTTTTATGATAAAAGAAAACTTCTGACCAAATTTCATAAAAATTGAAAACGGGGAGGGCATGCAACCATCAGCAAGACACATTCAAAAGTACTTGATACTTGTACTTGAAATAGTACTTCAAATACAGTACTTCAAGTACAGGAAGTCCTTGAAAAATTTAAGTACAATACTTGAAGTACTTTTTAAGTATTTTGTACTTGCGAGTACTGTACTTCAAGTACCTGCAGGTACCGATTACTTTCAAGTACTGCCCAGCTCTGCTTCATATTGCACTTTTTTCTTGTCTGCACTTATAATTATTTTTGTAATTAAAAAAAAAAAAAAAATCGGTCACAAAAAAAATAAAAAATTAAAATTAAAATTAAAAATTAAAAATAAAAATAAAAAAAATCATAGGTCACATTTCCTATTGTAACTTCGAAATCACGTGGAATATTTTTAATCTGCTTCTACCAAAACAAGCCTAAGCCTCTACAAAATAATAATTTATCAAAAAAGGTCGATTTTTCAAAATTCTGGACGTATGAAGGGCCTTAATCCTAATCAGTGGAAGTTTATATTATTTGGGCATTAATGTTGACTGCCCCAGATTTTTTTACGGTTCAATTCGATGGACAATAATATTCGCTTATTTTTCATCGGACGAAAAACTCCGTCAGTCGTTCAATATTGAAACCAAATAAATTTTATCAGCGTATTTTTGTGAACTCAGTTGCAGTTCGTTGAACGAACGAGAAGCGAGGGTATATATTATTTGCATTACGAGCGGCAATTTTCCGACTTTCCCGGCGAAATACGCCGAAATTATTTATTCTTCATCGTACGGTCAGCGCAGTTACGCGTTTATACATATGGTCATATTTGAGAAAGAGCTTGTGTGGAAATCACGGGTCATGAAACAAAGTACAGGTATCCGAAGAGTGGGCACGGTGGTTTGCCGAAAATTAAACATATGTTTATTATGAATTTTATTCCCGTGTTATTCGTGTGCAATAAAATCGCTAATTGTGACAATGTGTGTACGTACCTTGAACGCGAATGCGGGCATTTTCAGCTCGACAATAGCAACGCTTGACCAATGTGCAAAAATTGCAATCTCCCGCGCATCGAGTATTATGACGAATTGCCGAGGAAAAAATAAAACCATTCCCACGCATACGCACACATGCTAATAAATATATCTATCCGGAAAGAGGAGGGAGGGGCAAAATGGACACCATTAAGAATTATACAAAAAAAAAACAAAAACAAAAATTGAAAAAATTATCAAATAAGGGAATTATTATAATTCGTTTATTGAACATTACTTGAATTTAAAAAAAACATTGGGGTGGTCTCCATTTTGGCCCCGAGAATTCTTTTCTCTGCTGCAATCTAATCGATAAAAAGGGTATTTTAAGATGAAGATGCAACGATTTTGCACTAAGCATAGAATCCTAGCTGCGTTATCTTCTTAAGGTTTCCATTAGGCCGTTTCAAAAAAAAATTTTTTTTGTTAAGTTTAATTTATGTTTAACATGAAATTCCATCCACATTTTATCGATAAAACTACCTAGTTCTGGTGTAATATTCAAAAATCAGCAGTTCACGAAAAATTGGAATTAAACACTGAATAACTTTTGAAGGAGTGAACTTATCAAAAAGTTACTCAGAATCTTTTTTGTATAGCGTTCAATTCTGTACAAAAGATATGTCTCTAGATTTGCCGTATGATGGATCGTTTGCTAGTTATAAAAATCCGAAGACGTAAAAATAATTTTTCTCATGTTATTCTTATGGAAAATCGAAAAGTGCGATGAGGACGATGTTAATATTAATATTAAGAGCTCATATTTTCACAGACCTTTTCTTATACCTAAATGAAACTTTTGAGCCTGTTTGGGAGAAGAAACAATTTTTTTTTTTCAAATGGTCCAGTGTCCATTTTGCCTTCCTTTCCCTATAAATATACATTTCTACACAAATATAAGTGCAAATGTGGGACTCTCACATACAGTGGCCGACAGGGCACTACATTTATGTTCGCTCACGTAGATATATATCCAATATATATTCGACTATATACGTTGCCGTCATGAAAACACAGAACGGTGTTTTATCGTGTGCTTTTGGCACTCTGCCGACGAGTTTCATAGGGGGAGGGGGGGTTGGGGCATCGGGGAGGGGTTGAAGGTAGGTCGTATTGTCGGATAGCAGGAGGGAATTTGCGCACGCACGACCTCACATTGTCATTTGTTGGTTTCCGCTTCGTCTGCTGGAAAATCTATTTCTTTTTGTCGACACAGTGTGTAAACACTAGTCGTTGCAATTCCCATAGTATATTTCACTATGCATGCAAACCATACATTCAAACCTAACCGATTTACACGCACAGACAAACACACTTTTGGCAGAGATGTATCCACTTTGCAGGAAGTGTGCAAATACGCGAATGAAGCGTTGAGTTTAGCGCTCTAATCGCTCTAACGAGCTGCAATTGTATCCGATATTCCGGTATCCAATTATTTCCCACTTCAGAGTTTTCACCTTTCACCTAGAAATCAAAATGTCACGCCAAGTCCCAATTTGTTGACTATTGGCCATTGATCTGACTCCTGATCTTGATCTTGTTACCAGACTACCTTACTACTACTTAACCTACTACTACCTACCTACCTACCTACCTACCTACCTACCTACCTGCCTACCTGCCTACCTACCTACCTACCTACCTACTACCTTAACTACCTACCTACTTACTACTACTACCTACCTACTACTACCTACCTACCTACCTACCTACCTACTACTACTAACTTAACTGATTCGAATTTAAAATTTGATTTTTTCAAAATTCTAGACCAGAATACCCCCTTAAGCCAACAGGGAAGAAATTCATTTGATGGAGGTGACTTTGGTCTCTCCAAACTCTCATCCCGGGTTTTCTGATAAAACGTACGTCTAGAGTACAAATAATGTGATTCGATGGTTAAAGTGGAAGGACGAGAAACATACGAGGACAGAATAGGGGACATTCCAGGAGAGGATATAGATGTGCACTGCACATTGATTACCAATTAGAAAGCTACAATCGAATAATCGACATGTCTCGGAGGTCTGACCAGCTCGTTTAGCTCGATCACTGGCCCAGAGTTCTGGCTCTGGTCGGATCGGCTTTGTCAATCTTGATTGAATTTCGATCTCTGCTCGTTGTGGAACGATAAATCGCGAACAATGTTCGCAAGCTTGACAATCGACAGTCAGAGAGAAAGAGAGAGAGAGAGAGAGAGGCCTGGATCGTAACGATGTTATCGTTTATATGCCTACAGTGATGACTTTTCCTGGCAATTGCAACACTAATGCGCATAGATGCGCTTCAGGGAAGCACCATGATGATTCGTGACAGCTGAAACTCACAAATATAAACCAAATCTCTGTGCTATTTGCAACCAATCATCTTGCAGAGAGCCAGGATTAAGGGCAATAAACCATTCAGTATAACCTCATAGGACTAATCAATCCAGAATAGGGAAGGTAAAAAGGTTTCCCACAGTTTCGGTTGTTCAGTTTCGAGGAAACAGTGTCTAAAAGCGAACAAACTTGCTTATAAAAAATGGAAATAAATTTAAATACAAAAAATTAATTGATCGATAATCAATTCTACGATTTAGAAAGTTTAATAAATTGATTTTGAAGCATCGTTGCCTCGTGAATAATTTTTTTCACATTTAAATTTTGAAGGATTAGTGGATTATAATAAAAAATAAAAACTGGTTTCGTCGTATAAAAATGATACGAACTTCAGCATGATAAAGATTGTTTATTTACAACAGAGCTGGGCAGTACTTGAAAGTAATCGGTACTTGCAGGTACTTGAAGTACAGTACTTGCAAGTACAAAGTACTTAAAAAGTAATTCAAGTACTGTACTTAAATTTTTCAAGTACTTCATGTACTTGAAGTACTGTACTTGAAAATTTCAAGTACTTTTCTGTACTTATAGTACTTTTTTCAAGTACAAGTATCAAGTACTTTTGAATGTGTCTTGCTGATGGTTGCATGTGCAAAGCCTTTGAATATGGATCATTCCATGTCAAATCGACCAATATTTGGAATCGACCCCTTTCAATTTCGACGAAATTTGGTCAGAAGTTTTCTTTTGCCATAAAACAAAGTTCTAATAAAGGAAAAAAAATTATTTTTTTTTTCGAAAACTCAAAATTTCACCATTTTTTCAAGTTTATTTTTTCAATATTTCGAAAACTATTATAGTTACGAAAAAATCGTTCTGGGTTCGTCTTAAAGAGTATACTTAGGGCTACGAAAAAAAAAATATTCCGAAACAAATTTTTGAAAAATGAGGAATTTGGAGAATTTTGAATTTTTTCAAAATCGTGAAAATCCACGATCAACATTAAATTTTTGGTTTTATTTTTTTTTATATAATACCTTGTAATGATATTAAAAGATCCTGAAATTTTTTTTTGTCTCAAAAATATGAATTTTTGAATTTTGGTAAAACTTTTTGTTTACCTCTAAGTTAAGTGAAGTTGATCAATCATGTAATTTTGACTGCTGAAAATTACAAAAGTCCATGATTGCTCAACTTGAAAAAATTCATACTTTTGAAAAAAAAAACACCTTTCTGAAAATCTTTCAGGATCTTTTCAAATCAGTACAAGGTATTATATTTAAAAAATTGAACAAAAAATTCGATGTTAATTGTGGGTTTTCACGATTTAAAAAAATTCAAAATTCTCAAAATTCATCATTTTTCAAAACATGTTGTCAGAAAATTTTGTTTTCCGAAACAAACGATTTTTCATAACTATCAAAGTTTTCAAGATATTTAGAAAAAAAAAAATTTAATGGTTAAATTTGGAATTTTGCATAACTTTTGAAAAAAAAAATTAATTTTTTTTCCTCGGTAGAACTTGGTTCTATGATAAAACAAAACTTCTGACCAAATTTCATCGAAATTGAAAGTAGTCGATTCCAACTCTTAGTCGATTTGACATGGAATGACCCAAGTACCAGAATTTACGAGACGTACCCGAAAACTTGAAAAGTACTTGATACTGTTACTTGATTTTGTCAAGTATTTGTACTTCAAGTACCTACGGTACTTTGTACTTGATACTTGAATTACTTGCAAGTACTTTGCCCAACTCTGATTTACAATGATAATAATCAATGAAAAAAAAAAAAAAACAAAATAAAAAGTACTCGACGAATTTGTTTTCAACAGACGATAAGTAAAAACTCCTTAAGTATTTTTTATTTTTTCATTGATTATTATTATCAACAATTTTCAATTTAACTATTTTTTCCATTGTTTATTGTCGGATATTTTAATATTTTTTCGGCCTTGAAAATCATGATTACAAAACTAAAAGTACATCAGCAAAGTACAGTTGCTTTGGCATTACATATTTAAACTTTCATATGTCTATTCATTTCCCAACTTTTTCCGAGAAGACCAAACCGGAAGGTACTTTCGTAAGCGTCCCAGTCTGGAATTTGTTGGACGCCATTTTTGGTATTTTCCAGCTGACCGAAGGATCGCCAAGAATCGTTTAAAATTGTGCCAAAACGCCAAAAGTTACTTCGAGAACCGTAAAACCATTTTTAAAAAAACCGAGTCTCTTTCTGGACCAGACAGGATAAAAATAAACGAGAAAGAAATCGATGATAAAATCATACGGTTGATTTCTCATGATTTCTCGTCTATTCAGCATGAACCCCGTTGTCCGTGAATTTAATTCATTTGGCGTAATTAGCGACGGCAAAAGGTGGGAGGGACCAGGTCAGTAGAGGTTAGTGTCAGAGGTCACACACACACACACTCTCACTTTCTGGGGTTCTAAAAGCTCAGGATAGTTACAGGCCACTCAAACCCATGAGAATTCGAATATGAGAACGGTGCTCCAATGGCCATTCAGCTCTCTTTCCGGACTGTCTCCTCTCTGTTAGCGGAGCAGTCGTTTTCCAGAAAGACTGAATTTTCCTCGTTTAACATATATATGGGTCATTCCATATCAAATCGAGTTGGAATCGATCCCTTTCAATTTCCATGGAATTTGGTCAGATGTTTTCTTTTTTCATGAAACAAAGTTCTACGTGGCGTCTTTTCTAGGCGCGGAATCGAACGCTACACGCCATACACGCGAGTAAGAATGGCGCAGCGTCTTTGCTAGGCGCTAAATCGAACGCTAATGGTCGATCGCTATTAGTCGATTTGATACGGAATGACCCATATGTATGTGCTCAGCATTGTTGGACATGGGACTCGATTCTCACACTGTATTCTCAGCACGTAGGTAACGACCGAACGAGCGTAAAACCCCCTTTTCATCCCTCGTTCTCTTGTTTCTGCTCCTCGTTTCTTCCCCCAAACACCACGCCTTATCCTCCTTTTCGGAGTCACCCTCCTCTTACCATCTACTTCTTCCTTCTGTCCTTGTTCCACCCTCGGCGAAGCTTGGATGTCAACTATCAGCAACACCCCCAAATGGCTTATGAATATGTGCAACCCTTAAACGACCGTCCATCCAGTTCTTGCTTGATGTTCAATTTTCCGAAATTTAATCTCATGGCATATCCGTGTCACCTCTCATCGTTGCCGAAACTCTAGAGGGTCCTATTTTCCATCCCCTATTTACAGGACTTGGAAAATTTTTTCTCACCCCTTCGCTGCATCTTTCTTACCTCCTCCATCGATTTTCCAACCCCTTCAATAGACACACTGAGAGAAAAAATTACTTAATTTAAGAACATGAATTTATTTATTAAATGAAAGTATCAATTCGATTATTTATTTGTTGAACCAAGAAAATCACTCTTCATTTAAAAAAATATTTTCACGAATCTATTACTCCATTACATTAAACTCTTATTTAATAGTAACAATTAAATGCATGATAGATTTGATTAAATTTGTATTCATTGGATTAATTATATTGATCGCATCATAAACATGAGATTATTTGAATCTAAAAAACGAATTCAATACAAAATTATTTTTTTCGAAAAAATTATTTTCCTGCAATAAAGTCATTATTATTTTACTTAAAAAAATATTTTTATTTAAATAGATTTGATTGAATTTGTATTCATTAGATAATTACATTAGATTAATTACAATTCATTAGATTAATTTTGAAGAAAATTATTTATGGCATTATAAACATGAGATTATTTGGATCTAAAAAATGAATTCAATACGAATTTTTTTTTTCCCAACAAAATTATTTCTTTGCTATAAATTCATCATTATTTTACTTCTAAAAATATCTTTATTCAAATAGATTTTAATAAATTTGCATTCATTGGATTAATTAGATTTATTGCATTATAAACATGAGATTATTTGAATCTAAAAAACGAATTCAATACAAAATTATTTTTTTCCAAAAAAATTATTTTCCTGCAATAAAGTCATTATTATTTTACTTGAAAAAATGTTTTTATTTAAATAGATTTGATTGAATTTGTATTCATTAGATAATTACATTAGATTAATTACAATTCATTAGATTAATTTTGAAGAAAATTATTTATGGCATTATAAACATGAGATTATTTGGATCTAAAAAATGACTTCAATATGAATTTTTTTTTCCCAACAAAATTATTTCTTTGCAATAAATTCATCATTATTTTACTTCTAAAAATATCTTTATTCAAATAGATTTTAATAAATTTGCATTCATTGGATTAATTAGATTTATTGCATCATAAACATGAGATTATTTGAATCTGAAAAACGACATCAATATTAAATTATGTTTTTCGAGCAAAATTATTTCTTTGCTATAAATTCATCATTATTTTACTTCTAAATATATTTCTGTAGTATTCTCAATATTTGTTAGGTATACAATTGATTGTGATTATTTGAAAAGAAACTGTAGTAAAATAAATAACACATTATTTTATTCCAATAGAATATTTGCTTGGAATGATGAAATTTTTATTTCCTTCAAGCAAAGAACTATCATTTATATAGTATACTTTAATAGTATACATAAGTTGTTCAAAATTAAAAAACTGGTTTTTTAAATGTTTTCTTCTTATATTTGAATCCTCATGACTCCTACTTTTTTTCAAGAGAATTGGCGCGGATTGGTCTTTTTTTCTATTTATCTCTTTTTGGGATCTCTAAACTATGCATATTAAATTATTTGGCAAGGGCTGTATATTTTTTATAAAATGTTTAGCAACAATTAATAAACACGCATTTGATTGAATCGTTCATTTTTCCTGTTGATTGAACTAATTAATTTGTTGATTCAACAAATTTTTTTTCTCAGTGCTTCCTGTATTAAAAGACACGCATGTTTTGAACGATAAATTGTGTTCTCGATTCAAACAACATATTACATATAATTGATAACATATTGTTAGATTCAAGCAAATTCATTTATTGAAACGGAAATTTACGGAATTGACTGAAAAAAATGAACCAAGTAAATATATAAGGGAACCAATCTAATATGTTTTGGCAAATAATGAAAAAAATGATTTTTTGCCTTCAAAACTTTATTTCATTGGTTCTAGTAATTTTTTCTCTCAGTGCAAAAATGTGATATCTGAGCTGAGGCAATTCTGCCCCTGGCGATGGATCTTCAAGATTCATCAACCCTGAGCATTTCAACCCCCGTTGCAATTTGCAACCCCTTCATCCAGAATCGTCAATATCTCTGGGGGAGAAATCTGTATTTTCATCAATGTAAAAATGGGACATCGGGGGGGTGAATCGTTTGGACACATTCCATTCTCAACAAGTTCAAGTATTTCAACCCTTACAAGAGTTACAAACGTACATTGAAGTGGGGAATATCATTCCCAGAACAAATTGACTCAGAGACTAACGTAATATTTATGCAAAGCGTCGTAACCAACTATTTCCCTCCTTTATATTCTTCGTTCGTTCATCGCACCTCTTTTTTTTGCCTGAGCACACCCTTAGCCGCATCTCAATCTTAGCTGCCCGGTACAACCCCCCTTGGGTCGCTTCTGGCGGGATTTTTTTTCTTCGGGAGCGTCAAAGTGCGAGCGAGTCAGATTATAAGGGTGGGTATCCGGAATCGATCGGGGGTGGGTCGGGACAACCGCGAGAGATATCTCTGTCCGCAGCGTGAACTCGGCCCGATCGGTTATTGGAAAAGCGATTCCTCGGTTTTCGCTAGACAGTTATGTAATAGACGAAGGAGTAGTCGAATAACGTTGAATTTTTCCATCGACCATTAATCACCTTTCCGTGTGTATATATCCATAAAATTGTAGTAACATGCACCATCGTTTTTAGGTATTACCTAGTCTGGAGTTTGCCAACATTCCTGTTTATTTCTGGTTTGGTTTTTTTTTTCGTCAGTTCACGGGATATCTATTCTCGCCGCTGCTCGTACAGTTTTTTCGAATTTTTTTCCATTGCTTTCTTTACCATTTTCTTCCTTCCACCACCGCGTACACACAAACTCGGAGATTTTATTTGCTAGGTGGTTCCCATCCTCGATGGGAAAGCTCCCGTGTAAACCTATTCATACGGTTTTGTTTTTCATCGTTTTTTCAATATCCAGGTTATTGGGGGGCAAAATGGACAAGAGGATGGCGCAGCTAGAAAGTTACATTGTCATGAAAATCGAAATCTAGAGCGGTTTTTACGGGGGTGAGTCTATCAAGGTAACGTCAATTATACACTGAGAGAAAAAATTACTGAATTTGAGAACATGAATTTATTTATTAAATGAAAGTATTAATTCGATTATTTATTTGTTGAACCAAGAAAATCACTCTTCATTTAAAAAAATATTTTCACGAATCTATTACTCCATTATATTAAACTCTTGTTTAATAGTAACAATTAAATGCATGATAGATTTGATTAAATTTGTATTCATTGGATTAATTACATTGATCGCGGCATAAACATGAGATTACTTGAATTTGAAAAAGGAATTCAATACAAAATAATTTTTTTCGAAAAAATTATTTTCTTGCAATAAAGTCATTATTATTTTACTTCAAAAAATATTTTTATTTAAATAGATTTGATTGAATTTGTATTCATTAGATTAATTACGAATCTAAAATGATGATTATTTGAATCTAAAAAACAATGTCAATACGAAATTATTTTTTTCGAACAAAATTATTTCTTTGCAATAAATTCATCATTATTTTACTTCTAAAAATATTTCTGTAGTATTTTTAATATTTATTAGATATAAGTTGATTGTGATTCTTTGAAAAGAAGCCGTAGTAAAATAAATAACACGTTATTTTATTCCAATAGAATATTTGGTTGGAATGATTAAATTTTTATTTCCTTCAAACAACGAACTATCATTTCCATAGTATACTTTAATAGTATACATAAGTTGTTAAAAATTAAAAAACTGGTTTTTTAAATGTTTTCTTATATTCGAATCTTCATAACGCCTAACTTTTTTCAAGTGCATAGTAGTAGTCGATAGCGTAATAGGTAGCGTGTCAGGTAGTTAGGTAGGATAGGTATGATGGTAGGTAGGGTCGAGGGTTCGAATCTCGGTCGAACAGAGAAATTAGATCGGAAAATTGGCGCAGATTTGTCTTTTTTTTCTATTTATCTCTTTTTGGGGTCACTAAACTATGCATATTAAATTATTTGGCAAGGGCTATATATTTTTTATAAAATGTTTAGCAACAATTAATAAACACGCATTTGTTTGAATCGATCATGCATGCATGCATGCATCGATTCCTGTTGATTGGACTAATTAATTTGTTGATTCAACAAATTTTTTTTCTCAGTGCTTCCTGTATTAAAAGACGTGCATGTTTTGAATGATAAAATGTGTTCTTGATTCAAACAACATATAACATATAATTGATAACATATTGTTAGATTCAAGTAAATTCGTTTATTGAAACGGAAATTCATGGAATTGACTGAAAAAAATGAACCAAGTAAATATATAAGGGAACCAATCTAATATGTTTTGGCAAATAATTTTAAAAAATGATTTTCTGCCTTCAAAACTTCATTTCATTAGTTCTAGTAATTTTTTCTTTCAGTTTAATAATAATTTTCTCATTTTCGAATTTTTTGAATTTCTATTTTTCTTCTAAAATTTTTTATGGTGTCCATTTCGCCACCAGTGTCTATTTTGCCCCCTAATACTTTATATATGTATATTGGCGCGCTGCAGAGACGACTTCAGTTTGACGTTTACTCGCTCTCTATTTTGCGTTCGATATTTTACGTTTTATTTACACACTCGAGAATGAATGGTATGTATACTCGCCTCGAGCGATACCACTATGTGCATCCCATCGGTGAAACCGCTCAAACATAGAGATTCGACGTACCATCCCGACCGAGAGGGTACTTTAGCCTTCGGAATAGATGCACCATTTACCTTCCGCTATGTTGGGACTTTAAGTGCAAGATTTTTCAAATCGATGCTGGCACATGTGCCGGATTAATCTTGTCGGTAGTGGCACACTTATAGCTCTACCAATTCATTACTTCGACGAAAATGCTTTCAATCCATTCATTTAGTGCGAAATTCTACCATTTCTACCACAAAAAACAACTCCACCCTAAAAATGCGAAATCAAAGGCAGATTCGTATAAAATTGCAAAATTAAAATCACATGATGATTGAAATCAAATGACAAGTGAACAAAATGCCAGATTTCATTTCAGAAATATAATTTTATAGAAATATGGGCCGAATATTCAATGGATAGAATAATAGACTAGAATTATAGAATATAGATTATAAAAATGTAATCCTTCCCAAGATTACAAGATTTTTAGCCTGTTTAAATCTGTTCAGGCCATTTTATTCATCAAAAAGGAGTTCAAAAGTAAATATGAGATAATCCACTTCTGCGTACACAGAAAAATTGATAAAGAACTGGAATTGAAGAGTTCAAAGCCGCAGACAAATATCGCCACAAAAATAATCCAAGTTCAGATTGAACTCACGTTTGGTTCTCCCAATCTATTCTTCTTTCCATTTGGTATTTCAACCCTTGACACTGGGTTTGTGGGTAAGTTTCAATTTTGATATCGAGATTTTTTTACAAGGTTTTATGAGGTTAAGGGTCGTCATTATTCTTACAGAAGTAACCCCAACATGATCAGCTGATTCATGATGATTCTTTGTATCAGAAACCTATTTTCACTGCTCCAAATTCATAATCGTTTTTGTAGCGATGACTTTTATCGAATAAACTCATTGCCCGTACCGTTTTGGGACAATTTCATGGCATGGATATCGGCCAAGAGATCCGCAGTGCAGGGAACAACTACAGAAACATCTGTCTGGCTGGTTACGTATTAAAGCCCCTCTTTCTCTGTGAAGCTCGCAGCATTTTCTCGTTCGTCTTCGTCTCAAATCTAATCGTGCCTTCTTTCCAATGTCTCTCCACCTGCCCATATCATCGTTTCTCTCACGATCTCGTTCTCCTCTTTTTTAGTCCTCTCATCGTCGTCGTCGTCGTCGTCGTCGTCGTCGTCAAGACGGTTCTCGTCGACAACGCCATCTTTTTGCACCAACCCTCAGCGGTACACCCTCAGGCGTGTGACGACAGCGATATTCCCAAGTCTGAAATTGATAAATCCACCCCTTCCCCATTCCCCCACTCCTTCGTCGAGGTTGGATAATAAATTGCGCGAAATAATGTTTTACGGAAGTGAATGATGATGATACAGAAGTGAAAGCGACAGATTTTCCACAGAAGGGAATTCATAATTGCAGCCACGTTTGTGGGGGATGATTATAGAAAACAGAATGGAAACATCGATTAATTTCAGAAACAATTCCACCCCTTCATTCTGAAGGGGTGGAAGACCATTTAGGACCATTTGAGACTATTGAAGATACAATTTTGTGAATTACTTAGTATTTTAGATCCTGTGATGAGCTTACCTCTTAGCTTTGACTTCAAACTTAACACGTGTCTCAAGCATCCCCACACTGAGAAAAAATTATTGAATTTGAGAACATGAATTTATTGATTAAATGAAAGTATTGATTTGATTATTTATTTGTTGAACCAAGAAAATCACTCTTCATTAAAAAAAATATTTTCACGGATCTATTACTCCATTATATTAAACTCTTATTTAATAGTAACAATTAAATGCATGATAGATTTGATTAAATTTGTATTCATTGGATTAGATAAATTGATCGAATCATAAACATGAGATTATTTGGATCTACAAAACGAATTCAATACGATATTATTTTTTTCGAACAAATTATTTTCTTGCAATAAAGTTATTGTTATTTTACTTGAAAAAATATTTTTATTTAAATAGATTTGATTGAATTTGTATTCGATCAATTACATTTATCGCATCATAAACATTAGATTATTTGAATCTAAAAAACGACTTCAATATGGGATTATTTTTTTTGAAGAAAATTATTTATGGCATCATAAACATGAGATTATTTGGATCTAAAAAATGACTTCAATACGAAATTATTTTTTTCGAACAAAATTATTTCTTTGCAATAAATTCATCATTATTTTACTTCTAAAAATATCTTTATTTAAATAGATTTTAATAAATTTGCATTCATTGGATTAATTTGATTTATTGCATCATAAACATGAGATTATTCGAATCTGAAAAATGATATCAATATCAAATTAATTTTTTCGAACAAAATGATTTCCTTGCAATAAATTCATCATTATTGTACTTCTAAAAATATTTCTGTAGTGTTTTCAATATTTATTAGATATAAAATTGATTGTGATTATTTTGAAAGGAGCTGTAGTAAAATAAATAACACATTATTTTATTCCAATAGAATATTTGTTTGGAATGATTAAATTTTTATTTCCTTCGAGCAAAGAACTATCATTTCTATAGTATACCTTAATAGTATACATAAATTGTTAAAAATTAAAAAACTGATTTTTCAAATGTTTTCTTCTTATATTCGAATCTTCATGACTCCTAACTTTTTTCAAGTGCATAGTAGTAGTCGATAGCGTATTAGATAGCGTGTCAAGTAGTTAGGTAGGATATGTATGATGGTAGGTAGGGTCGAGGGTTCGAATCTCGGTCGGACAAAGCAATTAGATCGGAAAATTGGCGCAGATTTGTCTTTTTTTTTCTATTTATCTCTTTTTGGGGTCACTAAACTATGCATATTAAATTATTTGGCAAGGGCTATATATTTTTTATAAAATGTTTAGCAACAATTAATAAGCAAGCCTTTGATTGAATCAATCATTTTTCCTGTTGATCGGACTAATTAATTTGTTGATTCAAAAAATTTTTTCTCAGTGCTTCCTGTATTAAAAGACATGCATGTTGTGAATGATTAAATGTGTTCTTGATTCGAACAACATATTACATAAAATTGATAACATATTGTTAGATTCAAGTAAATTCGTTTATTGAAACAGAAATTTATGGAATTGACTGAAAAAAATGAACCAAGTAAATATATAAGGGAACCAATCTAATATGTTTTGGCAAATAATGAAAGAAATGATTTTTTTGTCTTCGAAACTTTATTTCATTGGTTCTATTAATTTTTTCTCTCAGTGCATCGCGTCATTTACTCTCGCTTAAGGGGGTGCAAAATCGCTCACACCTCTCGTCATATTCCGACGTCTTCCAGACGCATCCTTCACGGGAAACTTCTCTCATCCTGAAAGCTGTCGCGAGTCTCCGGGATATGTCTCACCTGATAAAGTTGCCCTTCCGACACAATTACCACGCCGATTTTCAACCATTTGCCGTGATACCTTCCCGTTTTCAACGAGCCCCATTTATCCGACGATGTCGCAGAGAGCGACGTAAACGAGAGATCTGCGGACCATCCTCCAAGATAGATCAGACCGCGTGACTTCCCCCAACTCGGACATAAACTGCCGTTAACTTTGTATCATCCTCGTGTCATCCTCTTCCCTGTGCGAATATCCATATTCCCATCGGAGATCTCTTCGGCAAACTCCACACTTTGTCCACCTGATCCGCGACATAATCCAACCCCAGCTATAAGCGTGGATTGACTCGACCAAAGTCGCGCAATTTCACGGAGTAAGGGCGGTAAGTTTAATCAACGGAGCTTTTGGTACTACATGCAAACCCTGTTGGGTTTTCTCCTCTCGGTTGGCATTGAAACTCCAATCGGATGCAAGGACTATTTCATCGACACGATTCGTCATTGTGAAACCTCTGTACATTCCTTCGGATGAATTAATTCATCACCCAACTCATGATCATCCCTAAAACATCCTTCTGGTCCCTGAGTTACAAGCTGTTTCACAGTGAATTGCCAGGAAAGAAATTGTTGATAAACAATAAGGCAGTGGTCTTTTTTACAGACCTAAAAAAGGCCTCTTCAGATGTGCGTTAAAATCCAAATTGAATTTTGAAAAGTTCTATTGTTCCTTCCCTATCGAAAAAATCACCGAAAATCACCCTCTGAGACCTCTAAACCAGAATGCCTTAAATTAAAAACAACATTGAATCAACAAGTGCCAGTCGCCGTTACTCCTCGTGAATCATTGCGCTTTTGAGCTGGAAAAGCTTTTGTACATCTTGTTTACTTGGGGAATATTTTGCGAGATTAAAAATACCCGGAAATGCTGCGCTGTTTGACTTTCATAATTCCCAGAGAAACGGGACTTCATCGCTCGAACGTTATGACGACGGCGAGATGAAATGAGGATGAATGTAATCTTCTTTTTGACGAGGAATTATGCTTCGTGCGGACTAACCAAACATGGAGGGGCATTCACCTCCCTTTTGCACTGTTGCCGCAGCAACTTTTGCATCATTAATTCGTCTTTGTTCTCTGGCGAATGTCTGTGTGTTTGTGGAAAAATGTGTGTTACTGTAGTGACAAAGTCCACAAGAGTTTCGACCCTTAACGCGCATCCTTTCAGCCCCGAATCATTCGTATTTCATGCCCCATGATTGAAAATCTTGCTATCATGAAACCATTTGAACTTTCGACTCATAAAAATTATAAAATGGCTCTCAAACACTTCGGCATTGTTTTCCCATGTCAAATTTGATTTTTCGTATCAAAAAAACTCCCCTCGAGGACTCGAATATTTCAGCGTGATTATTTTGAGGTAAAAATTCAATTCTCTGGTCTCAAGGTTCATTTCAAGAAGTCAAATGAGGAATCGTAGAGAAAAACAAAGAATTGAACGTGGATTTATTTGAGGGATTAAAGAAAAGAGTCTCGAAGTTATCGAAAAATTTTCAAGTCTTTTGAACCCCACGATCAAGGTTGCAAATAATGCATTTGCATTTTCATTAACCATTAAATTTCAATGGTTAATGGAAATTATTTTCATCAACCATTAACCATTAAAATTTAACCATTAACCATTACAATTGAATGGTTGATGGAAAGTATTTTCATTAATCATTAAAATTTAATGGTTAATGAAAATGCAATTGCATTAAAAAAAAGTAATGCATTGTTTGCAACCCTGCCCATTACAATGTAGTATGTAATAGAAAAAAATTCCATTACCCATTGCAATGTAATATATATGGACAAAACTTTGATTCCAATTTTGGGAATGGAAAAATATAGATGAATAAATTATTGTAGTTTTGCAATACATTTTATTGACTTATAACATAGATTTTTAGAATTATAATATAGATGCTTTTTAGAATTAAAGGTGAAAATCTAAGTCCTAAGTCAATAAAATGTAATGCAAAACTGCAATAATTTTTCATCTATATTTTTCCATTCCCAAAATTGCAATCAGAGTTTTGTCCATTACACATTACATTGCAATAATAATATAGATGCTTTTTATAATTATAATGTAGATGCTTTATAGAATTTAAGGTACCCGAAAATCTAAGTCCTAAGTCAATAAAATTTAATGCAAAATTGTAATAATTTATTCATCCATATTTTTCCATTCCCAAAATTGCAATCAAAGTTTTTTTCATTACACATTACATTGCAATGGGTAATGGAATTTTTTTCTATTACACACTACATTGTAATGGGCAGGGTTGCAAATAATGTATTACTTTTTTTAATGCAATTGCATTTTCATTAATCATTAACATTTAATGGTTAATGGAATCAATTTTAATGGTCAATGAAAATAATATCCATTAACCATTAAATTTTAATGGTTAATGAAAATAATTTCCATTAACCATTAAATTTTAATGGTTAATGAAAATAATTTCCGTTAACCATTAAATTTTAATGGTTAATGAAAATAATTTCCATTAGCAATTAAATTTTAATGTTTAATGGAAATTAATTTCATCAGTCATTAAAAAAGTAATGGTGAATGCATTACTTTTTCATTAAAAATTTCGCAACCCTGCCCACAATCATATTCGCATTCATATTATTTCAAGGGGGTTTCGTCCATTTCTTTTTTCATCTCTCGCCAGCTCAGTCAACACGTCATGAGATACGTCAGAATAACTTTTTCTTTGAAATTTTTTTTTTTTTCGCATTACCCACTTCGTTGCAGTCGTTTACATATTTCAAGATAACGCATGCGAGTGATGCGTTTCACGTTTATCTTTTTTTTTTCGTCTCCCTTTTTTGCCGGTACAATTTTCGCGTCACCCCGTTAAAATTTCGTTTACCCTCTGTCCCTCTGTCAGCTGATGAGAGGAAAACTTGACGCTCTGGGCTTTTCTGGTGTGCCAGTGGCAGAGGACAGGCGGAAGTGTGTCTTGGTTGTCCATGGCAAACAAAGAACTTTGTAATCTCCACGTTAAAGGTCCTTTGCCTCGTTCGTTATTTTTTTCTCGTCCCTCCAGAACACTCGCTCCTGCAGTTTCAACCCCCATCTGCCACTTTTTTTTTTGCGCAATCTCCGCTGTGCGTTGGAACTAACGAATTAAAAACTGTTCAGCGAGCCGTTTGGCAATTTCCTTGCGTTCTCTCTATTTTCTCTCTTTTCAACCCCCTCTTGATTTCTACGTGAGAAATTTCCGCGCGTTGCGAGCACGGAAGAATATCAGCGTGGGGTTGATTCAGGGTTGAACGGGGGGTGGAAGAGGGCGCGAAACAACGGGGTGAAACAACGGGGTAGTACTAGCTAAGGCCCGGAATAATTATGCGGTACAGCTCGCGAGTACCGTTGACAAGCGAAGCATAAACCGTGGCTGAAGTGGTTCTCGTGAAAATAAAACGATATAAAAACTCCAACAACAACAACAACAACAACAACGAGGGGGAGGCAAAAAAAATGCTGGCCATGGACGATAGGAATAACGAGTGGGCTTGAAAGTCGACAAGGGGATGATGTGGGGATGCGAATTTTCGTTAGCTCGCCTCTTTTTTCTTATTTGTGCGAATATGTTTCGCGAAAATTAGCATTTTACCTCTGGATATCTTCATCCCCTTCCCCTTGTGGGCATTTTCACTCTGACTACCCCCACTACCCTTCTCTGTCTTTCTCTCTTCCTCTTCATCTGTGACATCCCCTACGTCGTAAACAGCAACGACTCGTTAATGTATCTACGTGATTCGAATTAAGGCGAGCAAATTTCATGAGATTTTTTTTCTCCTCTCTTTAATCGTGCCATTTAACGATTTATAGCCATTATTCGTTGGAACACTTTGTCGTCGCGCTGGGAGACGAAAGTGGGTCGTAAATAATCAAGTATCGTCGATTTTAATGCCTTCCCGGTCTCAAGAGAAACTTTTTAACGCCTCGGGAGTGTCTGTTAGTTGGGAAGAATCGATATGTCGCCAATCTTGGAGCACTAAAATTGTCTAATAAAAAAGAAGAAGTAAAAAAAGATTGAGGAATGAAAAAGAAAAAAAATTATCTGAGATCGCAGATGAGTCAAAGTTGATTTGAAATTATGCATTTTAGGCAACTGAACGATAAAGCTGGAGAAAAATTGGGATGGAAATTTGACGGCTATTCTTCAACATTCAATCGAAATGCTGGCCAGGACATTCCTGATAGGAAAAAAAAACCAAAATCCACACTGAGAGAAAAAATTACTGAATTTGAGAACATGAATTTATTTATTAAATGAAAGTATTAATTCGATTATTTATTTGTTGAACCAAGAAATTCACTCTTCATTAAAAAAAATATTTTCACGAATCTATTACTCCATTAGATTTAACTCTTATTTAATAGTAACAATTAAATGCATGATAGATTTGATTAAATTTGTATTCATTAGGTTAATTACATTTATCGCATCATAAACATTAGATTATTTGAATCTAAAAAACGACTTCAATAAGAAATTATTTTTTTCGAACAAAATTATTTCTTTGCAATAAATTCATCATTATTTTACTTCTAAAAATATTTCTGTAGTATTTTCAATATTTATTAGATATAAAATTGATTGTGATTATTTTAAAAGAAGCTGTAGTAAAATAAATAACACATTATTTTATTCCAATAGAATATTTGTTTGGAATGATGAAATTTGTATTTCCTTCAAGCAAAGAACTATCATTTCTATAGTATACTTTAATAGTATACATAAGTTGTTGAAAATAAAAAAACCGATTTTTAAAATGTTTTCTCGTATTCGAATCTTCATAACTCCTAACTTTTTTCAAGTGCATAGTAGTGGTCGATAGCGTAATAGGTAGCGTGTTAGGTAGTTAGTTAGGATAGGTATGATGGTAGGTAGGGTCGAGGGTTCGAATCTCGGTCGGACAGAGAAATTAGATCGGATAATTGGCGCAGATTTGTATTTTTTTTCTATTTATCCCTTTTTGGGGTCACTAAACTATGCATATTAAATCATTTTGGCAAGGGCTATATATTTTTTATAAAATGTTTAGCAACAATTAATAAACACGCATTTGATTGAATCAATCGATTTTCCTGTTGATAGGACTAATTAATTTGTTGATTCAACAAATTTTTTTTTTCAGTGTTTCCTGTATTAAAAGGCACGCATGTTTTGAATGATAAAATGTGTTCTTGATTCAAACAACACATTACATATAATTGATAACATATTGTTAGATTCAAGTAAATTCGTTTATTGAAACAGAAATTTATGGAATTGACTGAAAAAAATGAACCAAGTAAATATATAAGGGAACCAATCTAATATGTTTTGGCAAGTAATGAAAAAAATGTTTTTTTGCTTTCAAAACTTTATTTCATTGGTTCTAGTAATTTTTTCTCTAAGTGCAACAAAATTTCTCTGGAATCTTTTTGCTAATCTTAGGTTTCAACCTCACGTAATCCAACACTTGAATTGAAACAAGAATTAAAATAATCTACTTGAACCCAGAAGTTGAAAGAAACACCAGTATTTCATCGTGTGAATAAGAATACTCCCACGAGCATCTCAACCAAAGTGTTGACGTTAAACTGGTGGTCCCTGGAGCGACAAAGCCCGGGATTTTCGCGAATCAAGTGGAGCGAAAAACAAGGGTGAGGAAAGGGACAGCAAATAGTGGAGCGAATGCACCCCCTCCGGTGTATAAGAAATATGAATGTAAATTGAGAGAGAGAGAGAGAGAGAGAGAATTATACATCTACACGGTTCTGGAAAGGATATACGAGAGTGGAAACATTATTACGTGTATACAGATCGAGGCGTAATCCCCGCGAATTTTCGCGTCACAAAGCGGTGATACAGGGATTACGGTTGCTGACCGTGGGAACCTCGATGTTCTATGTCCGGACGTCTCGTGGTTATACATTGCATAAAACCCTTGGTAATATAGATATACATCTGGGAATACGATGAATGTTACCTTGTCCACATTCGAAATTAACAATGGTCCCCTTGCAGGTATTTTCCGAGCTTGAACCCCGAGTATTCATAAGGACGAGGTAGAGAGAGAGCAAGAGAATTTGCAGAGGGAGATCACAGTCCGATACTCGCGAAAATATAGCGCCAGGATTCGGAACAATCGAAACAATGGTGCTCGCTCGTATCGGGAACATGGTGGCAAAAATGGGGGCGGAAAAATCAGTCAGGGTGAACCGATGGATCGATTGATTTGGAGCCTTTGTTTTGGGAGCCTACTTTTTCTACACAGATCTGGATGGAACAAGGTTCAACAAAAGTAACATTTTTTTGAAGATATTGTGGACCATCTAAGCAGCATTTGCAGTATTTACTGCGATTTCTATTTGGAAGGTTACTTCTCCAAGGTCATGGCACTGACAT